>PVIR01016205.1:0-36992 GCA_004026965.1 Petromus typicus
AAAAATTCTGATTCTATTGCCTTATCTCTTTGAATTTTATCTTGTTAATGAAACAAACAGTTCAGATTTATATCACTGGGATGCTGATATAACGACTAAAAGTACTACTGCATAATGTACTGCTCATGAATAAATCATAGTTCAGTTGTTTTATTTGTAGTATTTTATGGAAACATAGAGGAAGTAATTAAAAGAGAATAGCTACTGAGCAGCCACTTTGCAAACTGTATCTTTTCTCTCTCTCTTTCTTTTTTACATATTTATAAACTTTGTAATTGCAGAATTCTCCCTTCAAGGCGAACTGCTCTCGACATCTTTGGTGAGTGAGTATTTATTGCAGGGTACCTGTGAGGGGCTCGGTCCTTGTCAATGTGACACCTTAGTTCTGCCCAACTTTCTGAGGCAGACTTTCAGTTCTGACAGTTTAAATGTGGCTAGGCTTTGTTGTCTGCTCGTTTTTGTTCCTTAGAGTTTATAAGGCAGTCAGTGTATACATGACCCCATAGAGTTCCTGTTTATGAGGAATGTAGAGTCAGTACTGCTTTGTACTATATGCTGTGTGCATGTAATTTTCCTTTGTCTTTTCTCCCATGCTATTGATTGTATAAATGTCCACATGTATGATGTAATCTCTGCTCTCAAAAACATTATGATAAATAGAAAGGGGAGATAAAACAATAAATACATTAGCACTTCTTTGTGAAACTTTACAGTAACCCTAAGTGGAAGTTAAAACACAAAGTATATTTCATGTTTGACACTTAGTTAAGAAGGTATCATGGTTTTGCTTTCAGACGCTTGGAAACTTTTATCTATAATACTTTTCATTTAAAAATTTTAGCATCCGACACTTTGTATTGATAATAGAGACAATAATATCTAATATGTGCAGTATACTTTGAGAAGCTTTTAAATCTTCAACTTCATTTTATCCTTATTAATTTGTCATCCATGGAAGTTCTTTTCTGTCTGTTGATTTGATTACAGTTGCTACATAACAAAAAGAGAAATGGAATCACATTATATTAGATTTGGAAGGAAATATAAAGATAATCTAATCTGAGGCCTTCATTTAAAAATGAAACTAAGGCCAAGGTTAAGTGGCTTATGTAGGTCACAGTGCTTCTTAGAGCCAGATCTTTAAGAATTGAATCAATCACACAGTCTACCAAGTAACACTGCTCATGTCTAATACGGGCTGTTTGTACCACATGCTATGCAGATCCATGGTTCTAGAGAGAAATTATCCAGTTTGACTCCCCAAGTCACACAAATACACTCATGGCTTTCTTCCTTTCTCTCTCTCTATCTGTCTCCTTTTTCTTCCTTTCATCAGAATGTTCATCAGAACATTTAGAAAGTCATCCATTACATCTTTTTAATCTTTGCTTGCCAGTGTACATAATAGCTGAGATAATTTTATTATCCTGTGTATTTGATATTAAAATCAATTCACTTCTAGAACAGAACAAGATAGGCTTATGAAATAGAGGATGCATTTGTAGATTTTATTGTGGTGCTGAAGCATTTCTGTAATTGCTAGAAGGCCATAATTGTCTAATCTATGAGAGCATGGCTATTAAAATTATTAACCTGGAGAAGTAAGTGTAGCCAAAAACTTATCTCAGTGATATGGGCTCAGATTTGAATGTGTGCAAAAGGCTCTGGTTTATGATTGCCTGTTTTGGGCGGGGATTTAGCTCACTGGTTCTGGAGCCTGCATTGCAAGTACAAGGGCCTGGGTTCTATCTGGTAACCACATACAACAATGCTGGGCATAGAGACTCAACGCCCATCAGCAATCAGCACCACATACCACAGTGCCTGGTGTGGTGGCTCACACCTGTAATCCCAACACTTGGGAGGCAGAGGCAGGAGAATTGCTGAGCTGGAAACTTTGTGCAGGACCAGCCTAAATTACAAAGAAGACTCTTGTCTTAAAAACAACAACAATAACAGCAACAAAAAGATGGCCAGTCTTGTCAAGGTCAGGGAGTAAAGAGGCTGTGCTCCCTGTTATAAGACTCGACCTTGTACAGAACAGTAGCTTTGCCCTGAGTGACTCTATGTTGCAAACTATGGCTTGCTGCATTTTGTGAGGTGTGGTAAGGTGTCAGGGCAAAGAGATCACCACCAGCTGCTGGCCACACTAAGCTTATAAAAAAAGAGCAAGCCTTAGCTACAGAGCAGGCATAAGGTGTGAACTGATGAAAACATTAATCCTTCTTCTAATCAGAAGTACCCACCTGTATATTTATCAGATGAAGTCAGGGCCACATGGACGCATGATATATTGAAGCCATCTTAAAAAAAATTCAAATTACACAAAATTCAAAAGATAGACACCGAGTTGTTTCCTTTGACTAAATCATTTAATTTTCCTTTGCTTCTTTCTGATATTTTTGTAATTCCTTGATAATTTTACCAAATGAGGAACATTTATATATGGATTTCTGAGAATGAAAATGAGAACTTCTTAAAAAAAAACAAGAAAGAAAAGTTCAGAAACTTTATACTAAAAGAAAACACATGGAAAGAGTAGATTAATTTCTAATGGAAAGTAAAGCAGCACTGGCTATATTTTGGGATAATGTAACACTTAGACACACTATGTTATAAACTTAAACTTTATTACATTTTAACTCAAAAAACAGAAGTAAGTGGAAAAAAACATACCTTAAGAAGTTAGATAATGTAAGCATTTTGTTTACATTCTTGGATATATTGTAATCTCCCTGTAAAGCCTTTAAATGGACTGTAAAGGATTGTAGTTTATATGTTCAGCTTACACAGAATTCAGCAGCAATATGAAGACTTAGTCTACTTTATATTATTATAGAATTTAACAAATGAAATCAGACTGGGCATGGTGCATGCCTATAATATCAGCACTCCAAAGGCTGAAGGAGGAGAATGGCAGTGAGTTTGAGGTCAGCTTGAGCTACATAGTGAGTTTAAGTTCAGCTTGAACTACACGTGAGACTTTGTCTCAAAAAAAAAAAAAAAAAAAAAAAAAATGAAGAAGCAGAAAATGCCTACAAATCTGAGATTGAATGGATATGGCCAAAGAATTCTATGCAATAAAAAAAAATTTCTGAAAAACTAGTAAATAGATGTCTTTGTCAGTATTTTATGAAATATGAAGATGAAAACTATAATTATTTATCATCAAATTTCTTCAGAGTAGCATTACAATTTTTTTTAGAAGTATCAGATGTAATGTCCTGCATTGTAACAATAGAACATTGTTAATATTTTTTTGATATTAAAATTGGATCGAGATTCATAGAAATGCAGACAGTCCTATGATGTGTATCAAGATACTCTGTCCTCAAATGTAGTGGTCTAGTCTGGAGACTGAGTTTTTATTCCCCTCCCAACATGTTCTAATTCTGATTATGACAGTCAATAATGCACTACCCTTGGATTTTTCTTAATTACTTTGAGGTCAAAAAAAGATACTTATATCCTTGCTAGAAGAATTCTTTTCCTTAGTGATGATGTATTGCTAATCATTCAATATTAGCATCTGACTATAGGTCATAGCATGGTCCCCAACAAGATTAATCACATTTGAGATACCAGGTTAAAATTTTGGGTCTCTGTGCTGCCTGTACTTCTGACCAAATGTCTACAAATCTAGAGTTCTTAGAATTCCCATCTTAGCTTGATAGTTCACTAGAAAAACTGCTGCAGCATAAAAAGGCTTATAATTAGTGTTTGATTAACAAAGATACAGAGGGGCACAAAAGACAAATGTTATGCCCAAGTCCCAACGAAAAACAATCTCTGAGGACACAACATGATCTTAAAGTCCAACCAAGCACTTTATTACCCAGCTGAGGTTTGTTCCCCATAGGGCAGATTGAGGAAGAAGGGCTCTATGTTTGATTGAGGCACAGTAGTTAAAGGCAAAATCTACCACCCCCGACCTGTTATCAGGAGGTTTTTATGCAGCAGTGAGTTACAGAAGTCAATAGTAACAGTTAGATAGCCGGTTACTCTAGAATACATACAATCTGTAGCTGCGCTGATCAGTTGGGTAGAGAGTTTTGAAGGAGACAAGTACTGGGTTTACAGGGAAGTTATAGGATACAGAGTGGAGGTTTTTAACAGAATGGCTGTTTTAATGCCGAGTTGAGTCTCACACAAAGACTGGAAGGCCTGGACTCATAGCTTCTGTGACCTTTCCCCAAGGGATCATTATGTGTTGAACTCCTGGGCCACTAGTTTGTTGACCAACTAGGATGGTTGGAAGCTTCCTCTAACTGATGGCCACAGGTTTCAGTGGACTTTTATTACATAAGCACGGTTGACTGAATCATTGTCTACATAATTTAATCTCCACTCCTCCCTGCCTTTCCTAGAAGTCAGGAGGTTGGGCTGATGTCCCTAGGTTCAGAGTCCCCCAGGTTTCTAATAACACCTGGTCAGTGGCCACCTTGAAGCTCTGTAGGAGTCCACCATGTATCACTTCATTAGCACGAACACCAGCTGGCTCACGAATAACAGACACTTCTGTTAACTCTGGAAGTTCTAAGGATTTAGAAACTCCCTTCTGCAAAAAAGGACAAAGATCAGTCAAATTATTATACAAGTAGTGTGGTCCAAAGCTCTCTCTTTGAAATCCTGAGTGGTTTTGTACTTATATATACATAATAAGAGTGCCACATTGTGACTGTGTTATCTGATCCATTTTCTTCCTCTTATCTCATTGAATTAGGAGTTAATTTAATGTTCTTATGTTGATAATTTTCTTTTTCTGAGAAAACTGTAAATCAATATGGGTATTTTTCTTGGCAAAGCTTAAAGGATTGAAACTAAGTCAGTTTCTAGTTTGACAAAGATGGAGAACTGCTTTTTCTTGGTGATTCTACATTTCTCTTAATGCTCACTGACTTCAATGCATAATCATGTGATTGCTACTGTATATTTCAGCAAATGGTATGGTTAGGGTGAGCAGAGTTCAAGGTCAAAGGAGTTTTGATTGGGTTTTATCTGTCTGCCTGCTTTTAGAGAGACATTTGGAAGCAATAGACCTCACATTTTAAAGTTTTAAAGTCTACTGGAGGAACAGACAGATTAGATCAAATGGTTACTTGATGTTTGGTTGTAGCTTGTAAGTTTACATATATCATAAATTAGAGTCTATGGCCTCTAAGTTACTATAAAGTTTTTAAAAATTACTGACAAATTTGGTTGTTGGTTAGGTCTGGTTGGGTCCCAGACCAGATGCATTCCACTAAGTTCTGTTGCTTCAGGTTGAGAGTTATTGTTGTTCCCTTTTTAGAGGGAAAACTTAAAAGAAGAGACACTCAAAGGTATCTAAAAGTCATAATTTATCATGGAATTTTTTTTAACTTAAGAGGAACCATGGTAAGATTCTAAAATATACAAAGAGCATCTATATAGAGCACTTTCTGATTTTCACTGCCAGGTGTTTTCTCTTGATCGTAGCTGGATGGTAGGAATGTGTGCCTTTAGGGTTTGTGGCATTCTTGAGTCTAAAATATATCACATGCCAAGTATTATGCAGTGTGAGATAAAACATGATATGCCTTGATGTTACCCATAGGATATGTTAAACACACTGGTCATGAAAAGCCTTTTTAATAGGATAACAAATACTTGATACCTATGATCCATGCAGGGATTTTTGATAAAGAGAGTTGGGAAAGAAGAAGAAATACTATTTATTGAAATAATTTGTTGTTAATAAGCAGAATCAATCTATTGTTACCTTTATTCATATGTGTATGCCAATCTATTGTTTAGAATGCTGTTTTGCTTTGCCCCACAAAATTTTATTGAAACTCAACAAAAATACAGTTATCAAAGGTTTGAGAACTAACTAATTCTCAATATTCACCTTCTAGTATTGGTGAATAATATTACACTATATTTAGTTAGGAAAATGGGACTAAATATAGTGATCTGAATGGGTAGTGTAGAACTTTATTTATTTTGTGTTTGGTGGCTAAATTACTCAACAATGTAAACACTTTTTTTTAATACAAAAATGAATGTTTCTTTTGTGGGAGGGTGCCACTTTATGCAGTGTTGAAATTATTCCCCTACAAACTGTATTTTATCTCAGGACGTGATTGGTGTCAAAAGTATTGCATGTATCAAGATATATGTGTGGAGTGGAGCTTGGAAGATAATATATAGTGCCCTGATGGTTTATGTTGATGGTGTTCTGACACAATTTACATCAGCCATTCTTTTTTATCTTGAGCTGTAAGGTGCAATAGCATTTGGATTTATATCGGTAAGACTTAACCATTTACAGAGTTATTTTTTAACAAGTGCATACATGTTTATGACATTCTAGTTCTAGCTGAGAAGTGAAGACTAGTTTGCTATGAGAGCACTAACCAGTACAGAGCAGCACTTTTGATGCCAGTCATAACAGCTACAGTAACACTGACAGTTGTTATCATTTCTAACAACCTCCACTAAATGTGCTTTTATGAAGTAAGTTGCAGTAGTGACTGAGGACTCAGGCTCCAAAATCAGACTACCCAGCTGTGAATCACAGCCCTGCACTAGGCACGTAACCTTGGCCAACTCTTCAAATTCTGTTGCCTCATTTTTAAGAGAGAAAAGAATAGCATTGCTTTAAAGGTTAAATTAGATAATCGAGAGCAAATGCCTAGAATACTAAACTATTACTACTATTTTTTTTTTTTTTTTTAGTAGTGGGGAGCTAACTCATAACTTTGCAGTCAAACTCTTGACCTTGAACTTGCAAGGCAGGTAGAGCACCACTGAGCTAAATCACCAGCCCCTATTACTACTATTATTTTAGTGACTGTGCCTTACAGTATCTCTGGTCCTTATAATTACCCTTATGAACTATTCTTTCCTTCTAGATTATAGCTGTGCAGCTGACCCTCACAGAAGTTAAATATCACATTCATGAACACAAATTTGGGATTGAAACCTGTTATTGACTTCTATGCTGAAATTCATTCTACTGAGTTCTATACTGCCACAAAATTAAAGCTACTTTTCTTCCTTTTTAAGGAAAACTTTAAAAGGGAAACACTATAATATGTAAGTCCTGATTTTTCATGGACTTTTTAAAAACCTGGATGGAACTAAATATTGTGTAGTTTAAGGACAGAAACCATTTTTTGGCTTACAAATATATTTTATAGAGGAGGATTAGTGTTATTGCTGAATTATAACTGTAAAACTGTGTAATATAGTTAAGCTGAGATTTATTGTAATTTGGAGAAATCTAGAGGAATTTGATGAACATGAATATTACACACTAACTGTGCACATTGATTATCCAGTTTGAGTACTGACCCTAATAACTCTGACTCTAAGTTCTGATTAATCTCAGTGCCTATTTTCATTACTTATTTTATGGAAATTATGAGAAAAATATCTTTCAAGCTCTTCCTTGTACTCACAAAACCTTTGATGGTAAAATCTACTGTAACAGGAGCAATTTCTTATACAGTCATTCTCTTCTTCCTGCCTAGTTGAGTGCTTATTACTATTGTAGAAGGTTTGTCATCTTGTATATTTTTGATGATTTTTACATTTTAAAAAACCACTCCCACTTTACTGATTTTTTTCAAAAATAAATTTGTTTTCTTTATGCTGTGTGATGTCTAGATAGCAAGAGTTGGATGTTTAGCACAATTTCATTGGTCATAGACTGTGCATGCTCTGTAGATGTCAGGAAGAGACAATGCACAGTGAGAGTTTCCAGTGCCTACAGTATCTCTACGCTGGCAGCGAGGGCTGCAAACCACTGGAATTTAAAAACTAGGTGTAAAGCCCAGCACTCATGCTTATCCATGAGAGAGCAGGGCCAGTTTTTGACCTCTTTCCGTGCATGGCCTTGCTTGGCAGTGATCTTCTCCATCCCTTTGGACACATGAGCCATTATCCTTGGAGTAATCTCTGCCTCATCCCTGTCTTCACACACCCTTTCAGTGGTTGGGTCTTATTTTATCACTTTAAATCTTAAATTGTTCTCCTCTCAACTGTTTCTCCAGTCTTACTAGTGTTTCTGCTGTTATAAATTTGGAGTCACATTTTTTCTCTCTTTTTATCATGAATATTTCTCCATTGTATTTCTTTCAAGCCAAGATTTTTAGATATGGATATTACTTTACAATATGGAGACAATCAATTAAATATGCTTCCACTTTTTTAGACTATTTCTTATTTTTTGGCTAATATAAATAATATTCTATTCAGATTCTTGGAAGCATCTTTGGTTATTTCAGTAGGCAAAATATTTTAAAGGGTTTAGAAGCATAATGGTAGATTTGTTTTCAGAGTTTACCAATTCATTCTCTTATCACTAATATAATAGTACTTCTCTCAATAGAGGCCTGATTATAGTTATCTAAAACAATTGTGTCAATCCAATAGATACATGCTATCATGATGTTATTTTAATTGGTATTTTAAAATGTTAATTAAGTTGAACCCTTTTTTGTGTATATGGTGATTTACATCTACAGTTTTTGTAGGTTGTGATATTTTGAATAGATATTTTACATTATAGTGGAAAAATCTATTTCTATTCTAATTATTTTACTAGTGTTTTACTGGTAAAATTCTTCTTTAATTTAAATGTTTATCACTATTTCTGTCCTGTTTTATAGCATAAATCCCGTGCTTGAAATATTTGTCTTTAATTCATCTCAGATATGTTTTGTTGTACTATGTAAGCTGAGAATCCAAAATTTATTTTCCTTCTGATTACTTAATATTTTCTTTCTACATATGTTACACAGTGTTCATGGCCATCTCTTTAGTTCAGATGATCAGTCAGTCTGTTGATTTTTGCACAGATTCTTAAGTTGTTTTAGTTATTAAAGTTTTAAATTACATGTTGAAGTTTGATTTGGTAGAATGAGTGACTTCATTTTTTTTCAAAATTTCTTTTTCATTAGTTTGTGTTTCTGTGGTCTCTAAGTTCTGTGGTACAAAATTAAAGCTACTTTTCTTCCTTTTTAAGGAAAACAGATATTACAGGATAATTTTGTCATTATGTCATTTGTCATAGTATGTCTGACATACTCTGCTGGAAAGAATTCAAGCATTTCAAATATTTTGTCTCTTCATTTAGTTGCATCATCTTCTACATTTTTCAGCAAAATTGTCTACTTTTAGTCACATCGGTCACATGCTGCTTTTGTGTGTATGAATTGGTCATCCAGATTTTGTTTTTTGCCATCATAGGCATTGAACTAGGGCCCTAGCTTCAAATGAATCCTAGCTCTTTTTAAATTTTATTTGCGACAAGACTTTGCTAAATTGCTAGGTTGTCTGAACGGGGCTTGAAGTTGTGGTCTTCCTGTGTCAGCCTTACAGGTGTGTGTCACCATGTCCTGCTAATAGATTACATGTTGGACTGCTCTTGTGAGTGAATTTTTTCTATGGTATTTGCGAAATCCATTGACTTGTAACTTCTTTTAAATGGGTTTTCCCATTATTTTTCATGGCTCCTCCTGTGAGATTCAGCACCAGAGGGAGCTGTGGAGTAGTGGAAAGGCCCTCGGTGAGAAGCTGATCTGAGGGAGGGAAGGCTCTGCGAATCGTCCTGTACCCTCAGCCAGATAATCTATGAAATGGGAGGTTCCTTCTCTTAGGTGCTGGCAAAATCCTTTCAGAACAGGTAATGTTCATGAGTCCTTGGCAGATGGTTGGAAGAGCTTGGCATTGAGAACCATTAGGTTGCAAATAGGCATTTAATGTGAGCAGCTGATTAGTCCACCTAGTCTTCGGCAGAATTTAGTGGGGAGTGTCTTCTTGCTCAGAAATGGGAGAGAAGAGAGTCATTGGCAG
Source organism: Petromus typicus (assembly GCA_004026965.1). NCBI lineage: Eukaryota > Metazoa > Chordata > Mammalia > Rodentia > Petromuridae > Petromus > Petromus typicus. Next base: position 9,823 of record PVIR01016205.1, read on the forward strand.
CAGCCCCAGGATTCCAGATGAAATCGCCATTGGGTGCCATTGTCTGTATTGTGGGCAGCGCAGGGATGAGATGGTCTGACTGTGGGCAGAGTGACTGTGAAATTAAGGTCCAAGGATGTCTCCTGGGTGCTCCCGAATCGTTCTGTCTTTCTGGATCTCAGTGTGCTGATATGTGAACAAAGCTCCAGTTGTGAGTCAGGACGTAGAGATGCTTGAGATTGTCTCTGTAGGTGAAATGAGGGGCCAGTTGGAGCATCCGATGCCTCTGACGTACTGAGAGATGGCCTGGACGGGCCCCAGGGCCCGGGCAGCTGTGTGAGGTCTGACGTGCATGGTTTCCTGCACTCCCCAGTTACCATCATCGACAGCTCAGTGACTTTGCAGGAGTCTCCTGGAAAGTTTTATTTCATTTTTAAAAAAATTAATAAAAGGATAGCTAACATACTATAGTTATTTTCAGCTCAAGTTTATTTTTTCAAAATCCTAGAACATATTTATGATTTTAATTATGAAAGTGTCGACAGACCTTTGACGAAGTGCCTTGAAGGGGTAACAGTGTCGTCCAGTGAATAATATCCAGGATCGTTGTGGACATGATCACTCATTACCATTGTGAGAAAAGGGTGATTAAACTAATAGTTACTGGGAGAGGTTTCTGGTGACAGGAGCCACTGATGAAAATAAACTGACTTCGATATACATTTAGAACCGGGAATAATGGGACGTGGCAGAAAGCCAATAAATGAACATGGCCCTCCGCCCGGATCAATGAATTACTCTCTCCCTTCTCTGCTCCCTCTTGTGAGCAGCACAGGAACCTTAATGAAAAATCAATAGCCCTCTGTAATTCAAAAACGAAATCAATTGTTGGACTTGACTTCTTTCCCCCTTGCTAAGAGGATGTCTTCCCTCCAGACAGAGCTCATTTGTAAAGAACAGTTCTTCAAGCCTGCAGAAGACACCTGACATCAGTCCATAATCGTTATGTATGCTATGGCAGGGCTTTTCTTTCTTCCTTGCCACCTTAAGGGGTAATGGGTCTTTAGATTTATTTTCCCTCATAGTTTTTCTTCTGAATCCCTATAAATATTATATGTGACCATCATTTGTTTCGTTTTCTTAATGGTTCTTGTAGCAGTTACTGCTATCAGGGCTACAGATGCTTTTAAACAGGTTTATAGCTCTGGATACTATCTCTAGGTTCATCTGGGATTGAGTGGAAACTCATTTTTCCAGCGGCTCCCTCTGTATACAGCCTCTCGCATCTGTTAATTATTAATTTGTGCTCAAAATAAACCAGGGCTCACGTGCCCTTGATCTAAAAGCAATTAGGGCAAGTTGAAAGGATATTGGGATGTTGATTTAAAAATCTATCACTGTAAAGGACAGTAGTTCTCAAGGTCTGTACTCCCCCTTTGGAATGGAGTCCTGGCCAGGTTTCAGGAACTGGGTCTTCCAGGGAGGATGACCCGTTTGTGAATCTCTGCACTGGTGACTGTCACTTTGCACAAGGCTGGGAAGAGACATGCTAAGGACTCGGCTTGGCTGGTGGCCATTTAGAACTTTCGCATAAATTAGGCAAGAAATCCTATTTGGATAAATGCTACATGGTTTGGTGAGGGAGGGGAATGGGTTTCAATCCCCACCTTGCTTCGGGCCCGGCACTACAGGGCGATATTTTAACCTGCACAGGCCGAGATGACCTCTAGGAGCTCTCGCCTTTGCATCTGGGAACTTTTGAGGTTCCTGTATAATTTTCAGATAATTTTCAACCTCTTGTACAAGCAGCTGTGTGTGCGTGTGAGTGTGCATGTGTTTGCGTACGCACGTGCGTGTGCATGTGTGTGTTGGAAGGAGTTGTCTGGAGGAGAGGGTCCATGGCTTTCACGAGATTTTCAAAAGGAGTCTTAATTTCAAAACTTAATTTCTTGACTGCTGTAATTACATTGGAACGATGTAGTTGTATTTTGGATCTATTTTTAAATGTAGTTGCAAAAGGATACAAAGTCACAAGAGCTGGTAAACGGCCTGACTCTTGTAGCTTTCTAGGAAGAAACATACTTGTGACATTGGAGGCAAAAGTGGAATCTTGATAGGCCTTGGCATTTTTGAATACCTCACAGATAGATGCCACATTTATCTTCTGTACAATGTATATTTACATTCTGTGGAGTGATGTGGTCAGATGGTCCCGGCGTGTAACACTCCTGGCTGTGCCGCGTGCCGATCACAGCAGCATGTGTTCAGAACACAGGGGAATAATTCATTCCCTCCTTCCTTGGTAAGAAGCAAGCAACATGGGGTTCCTTTGTCTTTGCCCCGGGACTGGGCTCACATCAAATTATGGCCATTTTGCTCAGGCCCATCCTGCACAATTTCTAGGACTTCTTGTAGCTATTGTTTGGGGAAGGGACCGACCTCTGTTTCAGTGGTGGAGGCTACTTACACCAGAACTACAATCTGAGAGTTTCATGGAGGGAGGCTCTAAATAATTCATTTCTGAAGCATTTGACAACTTTCATGTAATCAGTAATAAGCCTAATAGTGTAGGTCTCCTTATCCCCATTTTACGAAGATTCAGGGGCTGATATTCAGAGGGCCTGAGACTATGCACAAGGAAACAGGGAATTTAGGTTTGTCAGGCCCCAAGTCCAGCTCCTCACCAGCCTTGGACTCTTTGCGCTGCTCTTCCCGTTGCCCTGTGTCAGCTCTGGAGCACAGAGTTGTCATAGTGCTGCCTACTGAGCATGAACTTCAGCCCTGCTGGCTGGAGTGTAGCCATTTTGATATTCCTGATGACTTGACTTTCTTTTCCTTTCTTTACTCTGTGTGCTAGGGATCAAACTTAGGGCCTTCTATACCCTGGGTAAGCATTCTGGGTTACATCCCTGCCCCTCTTCTCTTTAAAAATTTGTCTTGAGACAAAGTGTTGCTCAGTTGTCCAGACTGACTTGTGACTTGTGATCCTCCTGCCTCAGCCTTCTGAGTAGCTGGGATTATAGAAAGGTGCTACTGCGTCTGGCTTTCTGATGACGTTTTTAAGGCAGCATCTTTTATGAGTAAGGAGTGTGGACTGTGGGGGAGAATCCTGGCCCTGCCTTTTACTATTCTGGTAACTGTAAGCTTTAGTTGTCTGATCTGCACACTGTGGTGCCCTGCTCTTGCTGAGTATCAATGTGAGTGTTAATGTACGTGAAGCACAGCCGCACATGGGAAAGAACATAGCAGACACTCAGTGGGAACCGTATAAATTCTTAATGCAAGATTCAGCATTCAGTGGAGTATTATTCTGCCATTAAAAATGATAAGATTCAGTCATTTATACTCAAATGGATGTACCTTGAGAACATCCTCATTAGTGAAATAAATAGGTCACAGATGTGTAAATATCGTATCTTTTCTCTGATATGAGAAAATGAAGATGTAAATGAGTCCTAGTGTATATAGTTGATATTGTGAAATAGAAAATATTTAAAAGGAAAGAGAGTATAGGGGTAAATAACGAGGGGGAAAAGACTGTAATAGTAATAAAGAAAAAAGGAAGCAAAGATTATGTATATAGGGGGTGGGGTGCAGGGCAGGGGGAAGGGGAAAAAATGAGAATCAAGTCGTGTCATATTCTGGTACTAACTCTCAATGTTGAACGCAATGATTATGTGTATTCATAATGTTCCAATAAAGATTTGAATTTTAAAAAAAGATTCAACATTCTGATGACATCTAATTCAATAAAAGTAATAGTGCTCCATCTGGAGTTGAAGGTCCTAATTTATCAGAAAATTTTATTTAAAACATCAGTGCTAAAATATATATAAAGTGTTCCAGGTAGGGCCTCATGGTCCACCTAGTCTTTGTTTCTACTGTTTAAAATATGAACACAAAAAAAGCCATCTCAAAGGAGCTTAGTGCAACCAAGAAAAAAGAGATTGAAACAAACTGTGAGGTCCTTCACACCACAATGTTGTCAGCCAAAACTGGCTAAGACCTCTGGTGGCCTTGATTTCCTGCTGTGCCTAAGTCCAAAACAGTGACTTGTGTCCCTGAATATATCTCTGGGCTTCTTCTCCCCCTAGTTTGCATGGAGTGCACTGCATGATTTTTTTTTTGAGACAAAGTCTCACTTTGTAGTTCAGGCTGGCCCTGAGCTCAGCCTGCACTTCACATCACAATCCTCCTGCCTCTGCCTCCCGAGTGCTGGGATTACAGGCGTGAGCCACCACGCCCGGCACTGTGGTATGTGGTACTAATTGCTGTTGGGCGTGAGTCTCCACACCCAGTATGGTATGTGCTTTCCGGGGATCAAACCCAGGCCCTAGAGCTTGCAAGATAGACGCTGGAACCACTGAGCTAACTCCCCTGCCAGTACATGATATTTTTGTTCGCAGGTAATACAACCCACATTACTGCTGGGTTGCAATTACTTGACCTTGTCACACACCCTCACCTTGCTGCTGCCGATGGTAGTCTGCTCTACATGTCCTTGTTTCCCCACGGATGTGTGGAAGGCCTCTCTCCTGCTGGACAGGTTCCCTCTGCCTGTGCCGGCTGCTCCTGCTAGTGCTCTGCCTGCTGAGTGCCTGGGCTGTGGGCAGGAAGGCGGGTGCCACGCCTGGCGTGAAGTTGCACCCACTCATCTGGCCACACGGCCATGTCTCACCAGGCCTGCACTTCGGGGCTGAATGCCTCGTTCCTTGACGTCTCCCAGGCCCCCGCGGGCAGGAGCAGAGCTTGGGTGCCTGGGTGTGCCCCCGGGAGGGAGCTGCATGCGCAGCTGGATCTGCGTCTTTCTCCTCCTGGCTCATCTCGTCGTGGGGTTCAGTTGGCGTCACACTCCCCTCTTTTCTCTTATGTTCCACAAAAGAAGAAGCCTACTTTAATTATTAAGACTTGCTTTCCTTCCTCACGTCCATTCTTCAATTTCAGCATCACATTGCAGAGCAAATGCTTAGGCCCTTGTCCTCCCTCTCTTCTCCCCTCCCTCTTTCTCTTCATCTCTCTTCCCCTTCCTTCCTCCCTCCATCTCTCCTTTTTTTTCCCTCCTTCCTACTTTTCTTCATCTTTATTTTTAGCTTTATTGTTTAACAGTGAGAACTTTGGAAACAGCCTGAATTTAAATTCGAGGGCCTGCACTGTCATAGGAGGTTATTTGAGTCTATGTGCCTAAGTTGACTCACCTATAAAATGTGGATGATAGAACTTAATGTACTTAATATATAGGGCATTCTGGTGTTTGAGTTAATGTATGTGTGAGTGTCATATAAGGAATCATAGTGTTTATTATTATTCATTTGTGTTTATTATCTTATAATCCAGACCTGTGTCACACTGACAACAGACATTTTAAGATGCACCATGATGGCTTTTTAAAGTAATACAGAAATAGAAACACAATGTATTTAAATATTTGTATACTTGTAACTCATACAGAAAAATATAGAAATATTTTTTTTAAAAAAAGACATTTTCCAGATCATACTTTTTGTGTTGTTGATATTGTGGGGAGGAGGAAAGCACAATTATCAAGCTCTGAATACTGTTGACTTCGGTTGCATGATCCAAATTAAAATGTGTAGGTAACTAAATAAAACTGTCGATTTTCATTGCAATCTGCTGTAGTAGTTTTTGGGTTTTAGTCCCAGCTGTTCAATGTATATTTAACTAAATAATGTAGCTATGTAAGAGTAAGTGTTATGCCTACTTAAAAAGGCACATTGTCTTTAACTGCACATAGACATTTTATGTTACTCTGGGTAGAAAGCACACAGATCCAAGCTCAGCCTGCACAACCACTTTCATGATATTCGAGCAGTAGAAGTAGATTCCCTGGTTTTTTCACCCTTAAATACAAGGTCTTAGTAGGATCTCAAGCTCTAATTTTCTAGGGATTTTGTGTGTGTGTGTGTGTGTGTGTGTGTGTGTGTGTGTGTGCATGCGTGTGGGGTGCACATGCACATCTATGTGCACAAGTGTGTATTTTCGTGGAATTATTAACCTAATAGTTATGTTGCATGCCAGACTTTGATCCCCATGTGAGGGTCAAATATTCTTGATGATATTTCTCTATCCATCCTTCCAACTCACAGTATCCTGGTGTTACAGTGTAAATGGTACGCCTATATTTTCTGTCTCACCAAAATTTCCTAAGGCATAACAAAGCATCAATCAGTCAGATGCCTTTAATAATTTCTGGACTTTTTCTAGAGGATATTTTTATCATAAATAGATTTCTAGGTAAGGCCTAGTTTGATTGAAGTGCTGTGAAAAATGCATGTGTAGATTAAAAGCTAAGTTATCAAGTAGCTTATAGACAGAGCAAGCATGAAAGTATATTTTGAATACTTTAGCATTTTTGTATGAGTTCTTGCCAGTCAGTTCCCTTTTTATGGCTATAACCAATTTCTTCCCCTGTTCAGGAAAATGCCCTGCGTTTTAATCACTTTACACTTGCTGACAGCTTTTTTTTTACATGAATCCCAAGTGTACTATATTAGGTGGAGTTCCTATTTGCCAAACTGTGCCCACATAAGATCATATTGGTCCTGTCAACTGATAGACATAACTTACAGAAAGAAACTCTGATTTGGAAAGCTCAAAAGCTGAAAGTTGGCTATCAGTAAGATCTCATTTGCTTCCAAATCTTAACTTTTTTTTTTTTAATGAAAGAATTAAGAATTCAATTTCTGGTGATTTTTTTTTCCTGATGTTTACTGGAACACACACTATATTTGCATTTTTTCTCCAAAAATTAAACTCGTGGCTAATGTCTGAGAGCCACAGAGGAGCGGGGGAGAAATCTAGATGGTCCTGGATATGGGTATCGAGGACTGTAGACATGGAAGTGTGACAGGGGTCTTCCTTTGCCAGTTTCCTGATTGAAATCTGCGCTGAGTCGGAAGTGATCTCAAGCCATTAGCACCACCCCTTGGCTGTGAGCCTCCTGGGAATAAAATAAGTATGAAACGAGCTTGCTCAGCCTTGGAGCCACAGCTCATTCAGATGGTTCTCAATACTATACTTACTGACAGTGTCCTTCGAGATAAAAACATAAGCAAGCCATGTCCTGCTCATCCCTTTTAATTCTGAGTGGACAGAGCTAGCAGGTGAGCAGCCTCTGTCCCCTGCTTCTGTTGTTGGCTGCACAAACGGTGAGCCCTGATGTCCAGGCTTGTCAGTCTGTCACCTGTGCTGAGCACCATGACACAAGCAGTGATGTACTTAGCGAAACTGCTGACCTCGGTGACCTAGGATGATAACGTGCTTCAGCTGGAGGACAAGCTTTGGGCCAAAAGTTCTTGTGGATATGCTAAATAATATTTGTCAGTGTTATAGAGTTAAAGAAAAAGGAATTAGCTTGTGTTGGAATATGAGAGTTGGAGCTATTAAATGGCTGTAAGGACCAGGTCCATCTCGCATGCATGGTTGCACTGGAGTTGCTTGTGTGTGATATCCGTGCATTCACACGTGAGTGCACCTTAGAAAGTAGAATGCTGTTTCTCCATGATGTGCGAATAGCTACAAAAGTGGGAGTGTAAAGGGGCTAATTCCACAAGCTGTAAACAAAGGCTTCATCCTTCTGTCGGCAGAAGGAGGAAACACTGCCTGAACAGGGGTGTGGGCTTTGAGGTGAGCGGAGGGACAGGAAAGCACCCAGCCTCGTTGGCAGGAGTCTGCCTCTTCTTGTAGACTCCGATGCACCTCCAGAGACCTGTGTGATGAGAAGATGCTCGCAGGCAAATCAGGAGGCTGCATAAATAACTTTCTAAAATTCCCTACTTCCCCAATAATTGTTATGGTGGGAACCTTTACTTGAGCTTTTATTGAGGCAACCAGTTTCTTATAGCTTTTCTTTGTCTTCCTTTTCCCAGAAAATACTCTCTCTGATTTTAGAGGATTATTTTTCTAAGCATGGAAAGGTGAGGAACGTGATAAGAGAGAAGAACAGGGACAGGACAAGACAGAAGGAAAACATGGGGGCTCAGCCAGGGTGCCGAGCTGGTGTCCGTGCCCCAGCCAGCCTCGGAGGCCTGGGCAGCTTGGCAGCCAGACAGGACAGGAGCACCCCTCGGGTGGCCAGTGTGCTGTGTCTCAGGGAGGGAGCAGCCCAGGGTTATAACTTCACTTTATTTGTTAAACAAAAGGAGATAATTAAAGGAGCTATAAAAATTCCCTCCAGAGCCTGTACTTCTCCGCACACTGGCTTGCTTTATTAATTGATACAGATTTCTGGTTCAGTTCACCGTGTGCCTGACTTGAACAATGGTCTGTGCGGTCAGGGTGTGTGACTGCCATGGATGGGGACGCACCCGTGAGGCCTGGCTCCTCTCCTGAGAAAGTCCGAGTCCGCACACTCAGGGTGGCAGAGAGGAGGCCCCTGTCTGTGACTGCGCCTGGAGGCCCCTCACCCTCCACCTTCTTCTTCCTGTTCATGTTTTCCTGGTACATTTTATTCCCCTTTTTCCTTCTCCCCCATTCCCTTAAGTAGAGGTGACACAGATCAATACCTTTGATGGAAAGCAATAATCAGGCCTATTAAGTGACAAAGGTTTACTCTGTAACAGCTGTGCTGGCGGGAGAGGAGAGCTTGTCTGACTAATGAATCATGAAACAATCAGGCAGTAGCCATTTGTGTTTAGATCTGTAAATATGGTGTGGTTCAAGTGCCAGACCATTGCCGGCGCTCCAGCTGGGGGCACAGATGGTCCGTATTCAGAGCAGCGCGCGTGTGAAGAAAGGGTTTGTTCCCTTTCTCTGTCCCACACTGAACCTCCCCGAGCTTGCACTCTGTTCTCTGCCAGAGGAACTTCAGAGAAAAGAAGGAGACTCCCGGGCAAGACGCCCTTGCAGGGTGGGCTCCGTGCGTGTTACAGGAGCTGAGGACTGCTTGCTGCTCCACCTGGGAGGGAAGCAGCGCATAGGAAATGTCACTGTTTTATATTCCAAAAAGATTTGCGAGCCATGTGACTGTAAGTGTCTGATTTGACGCTGCTAAATATATTCCTCTTATACTTTTCTTACAAAGTACTATACTAGATCCCGTTTTGTTCTCAGCTCTAAACTGAGCAAATTGAGAGAAAAATATATATTCCGTGATAAGAAACTCATACAAAACTAAAAATGTTCTGTATAAAGAAATGCTCTCAAGTCTGTTTGGATCCTGTTCCTCTGAGTTCTTCAAGTGTGGATCCTTGTCTTCAAGGGCCCGTCATCCTGACCTACAAGCGAAGGGGCTTTGGAAGTGTCTGGTGTAGTTCGTGGAAGCCAAGAACAAAGCCAAGCTTTAAGTTTTCGCTAGAGATGGAAGCTGAGCTGCCATTTACAAAAACTAACACGCAAAGTCATTGATATTGATCAAACTGTTTATTAATTTACTAAAAGAACCCATTTTTTAAGAACCAGTTTCTCCCATTGTAGTTCAGGCTGGCTCTGAACTCACTGAGTAGCCTAGGCCAGCCTCAAACTCACAGCAATCCTCCTGCCTCTGCCTCTGCCTCCCGAGTGCTGCGATTACAGACGTGAGCCACCACGCTCGGCATTGTGGTATGTGGTTACCGGGGATCGAGCTCGGGACCTTGTGCTTGCCAGGCAGGCCACCAAAACCACTGACCTAAATTCTTGGCCCAAAGAACTCATTTTTAATTATGCATTTTGCATCTTCATTTCTTTCGGCCCTTTAAACTTTGTTACTTGTTGCTTTAGAACTGACACTGTGGTATCTTCAGTGGTGGCAAGTATGCTCTATCATTTTTCTCGGTTTTAAAAAATCATAGAGTTAAGGAGTGGCCACTGGAATAAATTATAAAAATTTAGTTATAATTTTGGAATGACAGATATTTGGACATATTTTCTAGGATATATATTTGCATCTTAAATTTGGCAATTTTGAGGGGCCAGGGTGGCCATTTCTCTTCTGTTTGGATAAATTGTCAAGAGCATGAAGAAGACATTTTTTGGAATGAGCTACAGTTAATGAAATAAACCCTATTAGTGTCCAACTCAAGTGTTAAGCTTAGGATTAGTTCTGAAATTACAGCTATTTATGAAATACTCCTGAGAGCTTTAACTTGTGATAAAATAGACCACTCGCAGTCTCCTAGTATTTCCTAAGCATGGTCCACTGTGAGATGACATATTGGGTATAAGGCCGCTCACTGATTTATCATTGAAAAAGAAAGGAGCAATGAGAAGAGGACACCGAGAGTAGAGATTTAAGTGTGTGGAAGGGGCTTGCTTTTGCCTCACCTCTTCATTTCCCTCGCAGGCCGCTCCGACTGGTAATCATCCAGGCCACCCTGGTGGGGGCAGGAAGTCAGCCCCGCCTATTCATTTTCATCTGTGATGCCCAGGATGTTCTCACCTAAGGGGCACCTTGCTGTGCCACACCTTCGTTTCTTAAACAGACAGATTAGGCCTTTGCTGATCAAGATCTTGCTATAGCAGCTCTGGCCAAGGCCTAGCCTGAACCTGCTCTGGAAATTGGTGGTGAAAGGACTGTGACTTAATCCACCTCCCCTCTTGCCTCCTCCTCACCCTGTGTGCTTCAAGTCCATCCACTGTCCCAGTGCGTGGCCAGCTTGGGTCATTGCCTGGGTACAGATGTGCCATACTTTCGTTCAGCTGTTCTAGTTCACAGCGAGACTTAAACATTTCAAGTCGCAAATCCTAGAACACCTGATGGAAAGCCTGGACTTTTCTGGGAGCATGCCGTCTGATCTTTGCATGCGTGACATTTTACCACACATCGAGGTTCAGGCGTCACCAAGTGTCACCCATCATCCCTAGGGCCAGACCATTTGCTCTTCTGTGCTCAGTAGCCTTCTCAGGCAACCCCTGGGCACCAGACCCTTTAGCTTAATTTCAAAATAACCATCTGGCACCAGACCCTTTAGCTTAATTTCAAAATAATGATCTTCTTCTCTTATTACTTGACATCCAATTTTATTCCTAACTCCCCACTGCTTCTAGCCAACTCTTTCTTTTTCACTTTCAGTTTGTATAGTAATTACCATCCATGCCTACATCATTTTTTACTTTCTGCTAGTGTTATCACCTCTTTTCTAGATTTGTTTTGCTTTTATTTTCTTTGACTTTTTTAGTAATTTTTGCTAATCATGATACATGTTAGTTCCTCTAACAATAATTTTGGTCGTGATACTAGTTAATAATTGCAGAAAATCTGCTGGTCATTGCACTAGATTCCTTCAGGCTCTTATCACAGAGCATCACAGCAGCCCTGACAAGGTTCCATCATATTCCATTCCATTCGTTAACATCCTGAGGGTCCCAGAGATTAAGAACTTGGTGTACTATTTTTTCCTTTACACTCATTTTACATTTCTCTTAATTAAATGTCATTACACAGGAATACATAGCAAAAATAACTTTCCTAAAGGGAAGATAACTATAAAAACAAATGCATAAAGAATTTTTGTACTGTCCAGAATGACTTGCTGTGTGCCATGTGACCTAGCAGTGCCCCTTTGCCATATTACTAAATGAACAATCTTTGTTCCAGTCATTCACTTGTCTTCCTTGCTTTACTGTCTTTCTTTCTTGATTATCCTTCTCCCATGCTCCCGTACTCCATTTGCTTGTTTCTCTGAAGCCTATGAGTGTCACTGCTTCAGATGTGACACTTGATTAGGCTTCTGCTCTGATCACCTTCGGTCCAGACACCTCCGCATGCATGATGCGCACGGTGTCCCTTTGTGAACGCTAGCATTGAGGAAGCATCGTTCACCCCAGCCGAGTTCCAGCTGTGAAAATGAGGGAGGGAGGATGTGTCTGACTTATAGGTACTGACCGGGTCTAGCTAGGGAAGCTGCCACTGCTGGGTATGTCTGGCTCACTGTCTTAAATGAGTCAAGACATCAGGCAGGGTCCAACCACCTGCTCTCTCAGACATTTAGACATTGGCAAGTTCTATCCTCATCTCTCTTTTCCATTCACTGTGCACCTTCTTGCGAGGCAGTGTTTAGGCAGATCCACAACTTTACTTTTTAATGTGCTATTTCTCAGAATTATAGTTCTGACCAGTGCTTCTTGCTCTTTCTACTCTTGCTCATTTTCTCTGAAACTGAAATAAAGTCACATCACTTTGAGCCTAAGAGGTAGTCACTTCTCTTGTTACTGGAACAAAAAAACCCCCCAGGCTCATTAAGTAACATGGAGACCTTCCATGTGCTAGTCCTGCCCACCTCCCTGTGGGGCTCTGTTGTCTAGGAAACTGCAGCCACACTGTTTTTCTTTTTGTGCATAGAATGTTTCAGCTGATTTTCACCTCAGGAATTTTCATTTGCTGTAGCCTTTCCTTGAGAAATTCTTTTGTCAGCTCTCCTTGTGATTGGTTTCTTCTTATAACTTAGATCTTATGCCAAATGTCACTTCTACTACCCTACAGAGGTCTACTCGGCTCCCCTCCATACTATTTTGTCTACATAGCACTACTCAAAGGCTTTTCTTTATTAATGTAAATATTTGTTGCTGGCTAATATAATGTAATGTTTAATGTAAACTCCTTGAGCATTCTATTTGCTTATCTGGCTTTCTACAATAATCTCAGAGTTTAGGACAGTACATAGCAATGATAGCCCTCAACAAATATTATGTGACAAACTGATTCTTTCAAAAATCCTTTCATTCCTTTGCCATAGAGTTTTCTCTGAGGTGTTTAACAAAATGCCACATTACAGAAGAAAAGCAATGGGGATAAAATTCCAAGATGTTTTAGGTAGCAAGCTGTAGAGAAGCCCAGTGGAGAACAGCCTCATCTACTCAGTGGGCAGCCGGACGTCAGAGTAGGGAAAGGGTTTCACGGTGCTCAGGGCTAAAAGATACAAGCGTGTGTGATGATCACTTCTGTTTGGGAGTTGGTGAGCTGAATTCTCGTTTTGCACTTTCCATTTTGAGAAACAATGAATAATTTTTCTAAAGACTATTCTAGAGGTTAGAGTCTATTCAATAAAATTTAGAGTACACTTTGTTTATATGTTAACCTTGACTACCTGGTTCTAGTTTTTAGCAAAATCCTTACAATAGTAACACAGTATTCTCTGATTCTTGCCTCTCTCCTACACTCTTTATTTGTTGGTTGTTTAAGGTTTTTGTCAAGACAGTATCATCTAGCATGGTAAAAATAACCACCATTGAAGTTCTACCCTGGAGGCTTGCTGTCCAGGCCAGCTCAGGTCATGATAGCTATCTGTGAAATGGGGAAACTTTTTGAGATTGTTATTTTTCTCTGCATTTGGGTGATATCTGAATGAACAGGTGAGGTTTGTGATATGACTCGGGGAAATTAAGTTGTGGATTCATTTTGTTTGGGTTTAATATGACATAGGGAAAGAGTCTGCAGTCACTTTAAAAGATATACCTATTGCTGATAGTCTTGGTATAGACATATCTTCGGTTGCTCTTCAGTACAACCATCTTTCCTATGCACTGAACTCCCAGTATCCTTTTCCTGCATAACTGTCTTTAAGGCACTTATTAAATGTGTTTCATGTCTTTTTTCCTTAACTAAATATAGTTCACTGGAGACGGTGATATTTTACCTGCTTTATTCACTGCTATATCTCAGTGCCTAGTAGATGGTAAAAATTTTTTGTTGAATGAATAAATATTGTGATATCCCAGTCAGCTGTTTTTTAGAAAAATACAGTTCCTTTAAATTGAAATTCAGATTAAATGGCATACACTCCTCATTTTTCATACTGAAATAAAATCTGTACTTTTGTTTATCTTCATTTTCCCATAGTTTGGCTATTCCTAATGAGGCAAAAATGTTACTTAGATTGAGTCATTCAAGGTAAGCATTAATGTGCTTCTTCATGTTTTCCTTCTTTTTTCTTTAAGACTTATATTGCTACATCTTTATCATAAAAGAATATATTATCACAATTAAAATGCTTCATAATTATATAATATACTACCCCTCCTCTGATTCTGTTACAGCAAAAGTGACCACTGCTAGAAACTTTTTCTAAAGTCTTCATAGATCTCTTTTCTCCCTTTTTATAAACTGTCAGTTCTTCTGCTGAACATTTACAATGAACAGAAAGAGGCCTGCTTTGGAGACATGTAAAGAAATAGAAAATATTTAAAAGGAAATAGGGTGTAGGGGTAAATAATGAGGGGAAAATAATGTGATGGTAATTAACAAAGGAAACAAAGCTTATGTATATAGGTGGTGGGGAGTTGTAGGGTGGGTATGGGAATGGGAAAAAAATGAGAATTGAGTTGTATTATATATTGGTACAAATTCTCAATGTTGAATGTGGTGATGATGTATATATACATCTATATATATATATATAAAACTGATAAATACTTGAATTTTTAAAAAAGTCAATAAAAGACATGACACTTGACCTTGAGAAATTTAAAACATGAAAAAGTAAACATATGCAAAATATGATACTTTAAAGAAATATACAGGGAATTACTAATTAATTTGATGAAAATGGGAAACATAACCTTGACTGAACAAAGATCAATGCATCAAATGTAGCCAAATAATGTGAATTAAGTACTTGCTCTTATAATATCATGACAAAATGGAAGTAGACAGATGTGTAAATATCATCTTTTCTTTGGTATGAGAGTATGAAATTGTAAATGAGTTGTAGTATGTATAGTTGATATTGTGAAGTAGAAAATATTTAAAAGGAAAGAGTGTAAGGGTACATAATGAGGGGAAAACAAATATGGTAATAATAAAGAAAAAAGAAAACAAAGATTGTATATATATAGAGGGAGGGGGGATACAGGGTGGGGGAGAAAGGGAAAAAATGAGAATCAAGTCATGTTATATTCTGGTACAAACTCTTAATGTTGAATGTGATTATCATGTATGTTCATAATGTCTCAATGAAGATAATTTTTAAAAAATGGAAGTAGACAGTTCATCTTTATGAAGCATTATCAAGCATCTATATGCTTTTCTTCCCTTTCCAGTTATACAGTGTTTCACTTTAATATGTTCTTATATAATATATAATTTAAAAATAGATTATTCCTCTTTCAGGAAGTATCCACTGTTTCTCTAAGCTGAAAAATAACTGGAAAAGCTGCATTTCAGTGGTACTGATGGTGACAGTGACAGGAATCCCTGCATGAAAAGTGAATAAATTAGGTCCATTCCTGTGTAACTACAAAAGGAAAGTAATCTTTTTTGGGTGGTGTGTAAGGATTTACTTTTTTGTAGGTTATAATTTAAAGTTGACCCTGAATTTGTCAAGTCTTTTGACCTGTATTCAGGGTGCTCTGAGAGGGGCCATGCCAGCAAGTTACAATACTGTTTTCTCAGCAGCCACCTGCAGTGCTTTGGTCTTCAGCTGCTACTTTTCTCTCTCATTTGTTGGCACTTTTTAATAACATTTAAAACGGCTATGCATCCAATAGCATTGACTAAGAAAAGAAAGCAAAAGTGAAGAGTTTGCCTAAAACTATTATTTTATTGGGACAAAAGAGCAAGGTTTTCTGAATCAACCTTAAGAAGTACAGATATTGAACTTGTTAACAATACTAGTGTTCTTCCAAAAAGAAAACACATTACACACCACCTCACTGAGTCTATTGAGTAGAATGTTGTGCAAATGAGAGAAAATAAAGAAACCCAAACGGCTGCCTCTAACAAGGTGCCATCAATAATGCCCACACAGGCGATCGCTTTCTGATTTAAACCCTTGTCTCTTTACATGCATCCACTTAAAGCTCTTTAGTTGGAAGAAAACACACCCACCAAAAAGAATGTTAGATTAGGAAAAATTTATCTCATACTGCTGTCCAAATCCTTCTGAGCTTGTTTCTTTGACTCCCTTGTACCATTCATTCTCTTCATTGCTTGTGGTACTGCATTGCCAATATCCACTGTACTTCTGCACTTAGACCCTCTGTATATGTTTTTATATCCAGTAGGAGTTCTGTGCTAATTTTTGAAAAGGAAAACTTTTGCTTTTGAAGACATCTTCTTAGATCAATTAAGGTTGAACACAGCTGGTATTTGAAAATTGAGTTTCTACCGAAAGTTTCCTGTTATTATCTTGACAATCTTATTATTATCAAAGCATTTTAATATTAGGTATGACAGCAAGCCCTCACGGCGGGGAAGAAAGGATCAGGGCCATAAATGAGAGGGGGCCACTAGCAACTGTGCCCCCTGTTGCAACCATAATAATTTAATATCCTCATACTGGGCGGCTCCGTTCTGCTTGCCCTATACTGAGCTACTCCGTGTGTTGTTTCCCTTTGGCCAGAGTATCGCAGTCTCCCTTGAACAGCCTGTTAGACATCAAATAAAGGATCATGCTGCTAATTGCCTCAGGGTAGGATTTTTGTCTTGCCTAGGAGTCAGTGATTTAACTCTTAGACTGAGGAAGGCTTCTGGGTGTGGAACAGAATTTATTTCAAGGTTGTATTAAAGTTGTTAGTAGATCAATAGTTTTTCTTCCTATTGACTACTTGTCACTTCCTGAAAAATGGGGATGACATCCACTAACTGGTAGAGACTAGCTGTAGTGCGGTTGCTGCACACTGACACCTCCGTGCTGTTTTGTATTTGAACTGACTGAACACTTCTGTTTTAGGTTTTGCTGGACTTAACTCTTTCATCTAAATTATCTGATTATTGTCAGATAGGTGTTAAAACTATCCTGTTAAACAAGAGGCAGATTATTCTTTAAACAAAAACATTTCCTACTTATGTGTTTTATTTCTTGCTGTCCATGGTGACAATCACTTCTGACTGTCCAGAGCATGATTATCTCTGCGGAAGTTTAAAGCAGAAACATTTAAAAATGAACTAAGAAATTCTGCTAATCTTGGCGTGGTATGCAATAGAACACGATATAAGTAGGATTTGTCTTAGTCTGTGTTTCTGAATTGTATGGGAGATTTTATTATCCATTTACTCTGTAGCCTCATATGATAACAAAACATTTGGAAGACAGCTGTTAAAATGAGCTCTAGAGTATTTCTGAGAGAGAAGGGAAGAATATAATTAATATAGGTTCTTTTCTGTAAAACTGACTGAGATCATGACATGGGTCTTGTCCGAGGTTAGGAATGTTTGCAGGTAAAGCTGAAATTAGGGCAAGCTGATCAGTTTCTGATTGCTGTGGGTTGTCTCCAAAGCTTTCTTTAAAAATAACCAGAAATACTAATAGAGCTGTGAAGACTTTGATCCTTTGTTTCCATTCATTTTCATCCAGATAGTGGGAAGCTCCCACCGAGAGTGGTTGGCTTAAAATACCACACCTGAGAAAGTGGATATTGCAGTTATTTATTTTTTGACCTCTGAATTATTTTCAGATTTGGAAATATTTACCTATTCACAAAGACAGATTTTTTGGAGCATACCTCAGATCAGAGTTTAAGCTCTATTCCATCATAAAGAAATGCCAGTTTTAGTTTGAAATTCCCCTTTGAGATTGGCAAGATTATAAAAATCTCATCTCTTGTTCAGAGCCTAGTGACTTATAACATGAAGGTCAGAGGTCATTGTGGTATTCTATGTCTGTCTGTTGTCCGATCGTTACTCAGAATGGTAAAAAAAAAAAGTTGTCACCGCTGCAACCAGCCTTCATCCCCAAATTGTGCCGATAATTTGAAGACAAATTATTATTATTGGAAAATTTATGCTGAGTCCTCATGAAAAGTAAAGTCTCTTTAGGAAATGGATTTTGATCCTTAATATGACATTACCAAGATAATGAAAACATAGTTTAGCTTCGGGAACAGTCCATCAAGGCCAACCCCCTATTCTTCGGATGCATGTTCTATGTGCTCGCCAGGAAACAACTAATGCTGGAAAGCATGAGAGAAGTTCTTCCTTTTCAACACATCTGTAAATGCTGAAGTACACATTTGTTTAGATTTCTGCATCTCTTTATTAACCTTTAAATACATCTATTGGTTTTTTAAAAATGTGATGTGAAATAGACACATAGGCTATTTCATGTGCTTTTTTATTTTTAATGTAGCATCCATAATGTTCTAAATTTGGTTCTGAGGAAAGCAAAACAAAACAGATGCAGAAAGATTGTAATAGTTGAATTAAGGCTTAAGAGGATTTAAAAATTCTAGTAAAGAATTTTACTGGGCAAACTATAATATACATTTCTATAGGTTGTGTTTTCTAAGTCTTCAATAGGAAATATATTAAGTTCTGGTTTAATTTGTTCAGAATATGCATAGCAGGGCCACTGTCATCTCCTGAAGAGTTCATGTTGGTGCTAAGGCCTTACTTGGCAAGGGCGAAATTATGGGGCCGACTTGGCACATATAACAGAGCAGAAGTAGGCAGAGTGGTGTGGTTTTCAGGCAGACAGCCTCGGGAGCTTGTGGTCCTGGACTCAATTCCATTACGAATAACCAAGATCTTTACGTACTTGTTTCTTTGTTTATAAAATGAGGCTGTTTTAAGAATTAAATAGATTAATATGTAGTTATTATATAGTATATATAGGTGTTGCAGTTCTTGGGATATAGTAGTTGTCCTTAGTGATCCTTCTAGGAAAATTTCTCCTGAGTGGCAAAATCCACAAAGCTCAATTCCTTATACACAATGGTCAGGTGATGGACACCTTAGAATGCACATATATATTTTATCCTGACTAATCTACCTGGCCTTGCCTAGATGTCTCCATAATTTGGGTTGTGACCTATTCATATCTTGTCAAGTACATTTGATAGATGGTGATCAAAATTTTTAAAAATAGTATATGAATAGCAGCATATACTGAAAATAGTAAATTTTTCATGAAATAGAAAAAAAATTCTCTGTCAGGACCTACCTCTCGAACATACATATACCACTATAAATATATTTCTTTAGACCATTGTCTGAAGAGTGTGAAAGGCCTGTGCCCAGCAATTATCTGCGTCTGTCTGTTCTTCCCTCTTATTCGCTTCCCTGCTTCCCTGTTCACCCTGCGTCAGCCTGGCCCTGTTGTGTTTGTTAGGTTTATATAGAAGAACAGAGTCAAAAGAAAATAAATGTGTCATCCTCATAAGTGAAATAAATAGGTCACAAATGTGTAAATATCGTATCTTTTCTCCGGCATGAGAAAATGAAGCTGTAAATGAGTTGTAGTGTGTACAGTTGATATTGTGAAATAGAAAATATTTAAAAGGGAAGAGAGTGCAGGGGTAAATAACAAGGGGAAAATGAATGTGATAATAATAAAGAAAAAAGGAAATAAAGATTATACATATAGGGGAGTGAACGGTTGCCAGTCAGGGGGAATGGGGAAAAATGAGAATCAAGTCATGTCATATTCTGGTACAAACTCTCAATGTTGAATGCGATGATGATGTGTACTCATAATCACCAATAGAGATTTAAAATTTTTAAAAAAGAAAATAGATGTGTAATTATGCAAGGGATTTAGTAGGTAGGCGTTAGGGTCAGAGGTGGAAGAACACTCAGTGGCCATGTGTGCCTTGTAGTGAGACGATCCATTAGCAGCTCAGCCCAGGAAGGTGGGAGGTTCAGAGCAGGGGATCAAGGATGCTGTGCCAGCCCACAGGGGAAGACCTGGAAGCTCACTGCACGGTTGCAGGGGCGAGTCTGTGTTGGAGGGCTGCAGACACTGCAGACTGTGTCCAAAGGTGAAGCTGGAGCTCTTCCAAAGCAAGCACTTTCTTCTTTCCTTTTTTATTCTCTCTAGCCAACAGGCCTACTGGCTGGTGCCACCATATATGTGGTGAGTCCTCCTACATGCCAGTCATCTTCACGGATCCCCAGGCTGCTGTACTAACCTGCAAGGCATGTCTTAATCTAGTCAACTTGTTGTGTCATGATTAACAGTCATATTTCTTCGATTCACCAAGTTCACTTCCCTCTGAAGATCTTTGCTTTTGTCATCACATCTGTTTCAAACCAATTCTATCAAGTCTCTACATCCTTAATTCTCATTCTTTAGGGCTCTGTTCAGAAATCACTTTTTCAGGGATTCCTTGACCTGACCACTCTGTAAAATAGCATCTGTGCTCCAACCCTTTACCCCACATACTGGCCTCTTTCAGCCTTAATTCACTTCTGCCGACCAGGATTTCTCACTGCTTCACACAGGTTGTTTGTGTCCTGTCCTCCTCATCCCATCAGGAACACACCCTGAGTTTGAGGACTTGGATTTGTTCACTCTCATACCACTGATTTCCTACAACAGTCCCTCACATCTGGTAGATGCTAAAAGAAATGAATGAATTAAAAAGACTAGTGTTCTTGCTTTGTCCCACATTAACGATGTTGGAGGGATGACTGATTTAAGTTCCTTGAGCAGCCCCCAAAGATTTGTCTTTACCCAGTTTTCTGCTTTCATAAAGTGCCTTTCTTTTCCCCCTCTTGTCCCTCTGTGCTTCTGATGGGTGTCACCTGACAAAGTGAAGATGCCAGTGCTGTCCACATACCCACATCTGCCACCATGGCTGTACCTTAACTTGTGCACTTCTCTCTGCCTCTGATTCCCTGTTGCCTGCTCTTGCTTCTTCACCCAGATAAGTGCCATTTCTTCAGGAGTCCTTGTGAACTTCGTCTTCATTTGAAGTTGTCCCTGATCCCTGGTGGGGAAAATGCTACCTTGCTTTAATGTCCCTTTCGCAATGTGTGGTATCTATTTTATGCCTTCTTGTTTATGGGCTACTTGAGAACAGAAATGAGTTATGCATATCTTTATACCCCAAGAATACCTCCACAGTATCTGGCATGTAGCTGGACTCTCAGAATATTTGTTAAACTGACAGGAAGCATTTAAAATTCTGTAGTAAATTTGAATTGTATTTTCTTGATCTCTAGCAAGGCTTCTAAAAACCATGGAAAGGTAGACAAGTCATTGTTGGTTGTTGTTTTGTTCATTTCTCAAGAGGAAATATTTTTAAAAACTGATCTAAGCAAAAATAATGGTTAGATGGCCTAGGTGAAGAAAAGCAGAAAGGAACTGAAGGCAAACTTCCCCCTTTCGGAGTCGTGCATTTTGCCTGCCCCTCCATGGCCTGGGGATGCATGCTCCAGGAGCGAGTTCTTTCTATTTCCTTCTTCCACCTACAGACCGAGAACTGACCTCAGGGCATCAGAAAGGTCCTTGAAAGTGAAATTTTCTTTGTGGATCTTGAGAATATTCCCCTAAAAGATGTGGTCAAAATACAAATTTTGGATTATGTGTGGGCTTCATTTATATTTGACACTTTGGGTTCTTGCTGTGGATAATTTAGAGTTGACTGAACATGTCACCTGCCCAACTAAATATACCCTCTGAGGAAATTTATCCTCTGCACTCCTCTGCCTTTTTATTGTGATGGGGAGAAAAAACAACGAGAGATTCAACGGCCTGTAACTTTAATAGGTCATTCCAGCCAGTGCTTACCTTCACAAAATTCTGATAATACAGGGAAGACAATACAGCGATCAAAAGCAGTGATGAGATTTTTTAGCAGCATTAACCGTCATGACCTAGCAAAATGAAAGAAAATGGTTTAACAGAACTGTCAGCTTCAATATAGCTAATAAAGGCATGGATAAATGTTTATTACATACCGGAGACAGATCATTTCTGTACAGAAATTGAGGATGACCTTTACTGATAACTCTTATCTGCCTGATATCCTGAGAGAGAGGGAAAGGGAGAGGGAGAGAGAAGCATATTTGCTGATATTTATGAAAGAAGAAATTTTCATTTGCAAATAAAACATTTTAGCGGTGATCATCTCAAGTCACCCTGTTGCCCTCACTTCCTCCTCTGCAGACATACCTCATGGAGATACAATGTAGATTTCACTGGGTGACCAAGTGTACCTGAAATTGCCTTTGTTATATGCAAGGAAATTTTTCCTAAACTCGCTGTCTTTAAAAGCAAAGAACAGCATTGCATACGTATGCATAATTACTTTAATAACGTTGACTCTTTCTTTTAAGATACAGTCTTTTAATAAAATGACCAGAATTATAGCTATGTTTCAGTGAAATTTGTTGTAATTTCATGTCCATTCTGCCATAATTTCTTTAGCAGGTGTCAGTAGAGTGTTTAAAGCTATCAAAATACATTGAATATCGTCAAGTCTTCCTTTCATTTTTTTTGTTTGTGCTATGGGATGGGTCGAGTAATGGTAGAAGGTTTCATTTTTATTTCATTTTTCATTCCAACAGATTTCTTGATAAGTTAGTTCAAACTGTTTATAATTAGGGTTGAAATGTCATCAAAAGCATAAGTGAACATTTGACCCAATCATTTGGGTACTTTATGAAAGAAAAAAGAGTTTCTGAGACTGGTTAAGCCCGCAGCTTGTTTTTTGTGTAGAGATCCAGATCAAATCTGACTGTATTATTCCCAGAATAGTTCTGCGTATCTCTTTACCTTCATTTATTTAATGATGGGATTATGACAAAAAAGAAATTTTAGGCTCTTAGTGATTTTCCTATTCTTATTTTCAGATTATGTTTATATAAAGAGTTAAATTTAAGTTCGTATCCTAAGGCACAAGACCCGACTTACATAGCAGATTAAAAATGAGAAGAATATACATTTACTGAATGGAGCTCATTTGATAATACAATAAAGTCTTATTTTTGAATTATATTTGATTTAGCAATAGATTTGATTCACTAACAGGTAGCAGTAGAAACTTCTTGTTCTCTTAGCTGTATGATTTGATGAAATGTCTTTTGAGTTATTTTTTTGACATTTTTGAACCAAGCTGCAGGCACCTGCTTTACACCCCTATCTTGCAGAGCTCTGCCGAAGGGGCTGGTTATATCAGAGTTGCCAGTGGCATTTTATACCTAGGGAAAGGAAACATCTCCTTCAACACCCCATTCCCTCTTTCCGTATCTCCTCAGCTGCAGCTGCCATGAGTTCTGTGGCCCTGTTGGGCTCCTTGGAGGCACTTTCTTTACCTCAAGGAAGACAGATTGTCATTGATTTGATATTGAATATGAACTTAACCAAGACTGCAGATAGCAAAGCAAACATAATCTTGCAGATTAGATAAAACAGCAATTTATGCCTTGATGTAAATATGTCATTTTTTTGTGCCTCCAATCCAGTCATTGCACCAAGTTTTCCACTAAGCACTATTTTCCCTTGACAATAGGAATGATGGTCACATATGTATACACACACATGCATCCACACATATATGCATATTAACACACAGAAAAGGAAAATAAATTCAAGCATCATATACCGAAATCTATAGCCTTTTTTGACCCAACAGCTGAATTAATTTAAAAATTATAAATGTATAAATACCTACAAGAAGAGAGAATAGAAAGAGATCATCAAATACTTTGATCTGCAATCTTAAACTGTTTGTTGAAAATACGAAGAACAGCAAATTCGTGATTGGATAGATTTCATTTTGCAGACAAGATTGTGTAGCTACTCAAAGGTAGAGTCAGGGTTGGACCTAGGGCACGTGACTGCTTGAGAACTTGCTTTGTATCCTTGCTTCTCTGCTCCTTGGGTACCAAGGAACTGGGATTGAGGTAATGACATACCAGTGACAGTGAGAGATGCGGTCTGAGCACCAGCTTTAAAACAGTCCTGATTGATGAGGAAATATTCGAGAAATCTCATTCTCAGAGTTCATGAGAAGGAAAGGGGAGCCCTAAGTAACGCTAGGGAGCCTTGCTTGTGATTTGGGTGCAGTTGGGTTGAGAAGCCTCCCCCTTTCTCCTTTCTTTCAGTTCCTCTCCATACTTCATGTATTCACAGGAAGTTCTCTCTCTTGCCCTTTAGACATTCACAGGGTCCCTACGTGCACAGGGCACAGGCCTTAACCTTTCTGAACTGGTAGCCTTATGAGGAGTTTTTAGTCAACAATTACAGTGACAAGAAAATATCTTAAGATGGAGAGGAAGGGAAACATCACTCACTGGCCAGTGCAGGAAAGGCTGAAATGTTTGAACTGAAAAGAAAATAAAAATTGATTTTATAGTAACAAAAAGTAATACCTGATTATGAAAGTAAGTCTTCATTACAGAAAACTTAAGTACTGGAAAGATTAAGAAAAGGAAAAAAATCAACAAACTTATGATCAGAAGAAATAACAAAACATCATGGTAGGCTTCTAGTCCTTTTCTTCTGGTTCCAGGTATCTATCTTTATGCACTTGGAATCATTTGAAAAATATTATTTAATATAATATTTAAATATTTTCATGAAATCATGATTTACTATAGCATCATTTCTTTTTTTTGCATGCATTTATTATATTCATAGTCTCAGAATCTTTTGTTGAATCTCTAGGTTTTTTTCTCTTTATTTGTTGTTATAAATATGAGGGTAATGGAGGGCTTCAAATGTTGCATGAGTTTCTGCCTGGGTGAGGATACTAAAATAGGTGCAGTTTCACTCTGTGTTGCTCAGTTGCTGTCATGAAATAATATTCTCTTTACCTTCAACCAGTAGAGCATAAAAATGTGTATTTTGCTATATTTTTACCAATAATGTTATTTAAAATTTTTGCTATTATAAGAAGGACAAATATCCAATTGAAGATGACAAATATTATCAATCTGATGTTTTAATTATTTCACTCAACAATAGGTTTGAACTTCTTTTGTTGTTTTTTGGCCACTTGCATTTCTTTTCATTTAAATGGAATAGTTCTTTCATCAAAGCAATGTAAATGTTTTCTTAGTTTGTGAGAGCTCACAAAAATATACTTTTGTTTTCAGAACATGTAATGAAATAATTCATAAAATATCTTATTACTTAAAACAATTTCTACATGGTTGTTTTATGTTGTAAAAGCTTAATACCCACTATCTTTGCAAGACAGTATGAAAACTGAAGGAATTATATTGTTGATATGTTGGCAGATTCCTTGAGTGCCAAATGTATTTTATAAATGACCATCCTTCTCATTTTTTTTTGTTAGCTTTATACTTTTCTACAGAGTCTTTGGAGGCTTTCTTTAAAATATATCATCTTTCAAAAGGAATTGCTTTTGCTTTTCTGATATTCTAACTTACTTGTTTTTGTTTAATTGTGTTGATTAGAATTTCCGTGACTGTTCGTGAAAGTTGCAATATCTCCATTTGACTTGAATGAGCATGTTCTGTTTTGAAACTGTGTGAGCTGTCATCTTTAATTTGGGCTCTACTTCGGTGTATGAAGAAATAAGCTGTTTATTCACACTTTAAAATGTTAAAGTCAAACCTGCCTCTCTCTGATTTTTTGACCATTAATAGATCATTATAGTTTTTCTAGTTTTGTTTATGAGGTAAAATAATACTAACATAATGAATTACATTTTAATTCTTTTGAGATGGCTTACTTGATTAGACACCAATTCTATTTTTGTCGTTTTAGAAGGATTTTAAACTGTTACCAATCTTTTGACTTCATTTGTTGTAGGCTTGATTAAATGAAATTTTTTCTGTTCTGTGGAACAGACACAATTAGTTCCTCAACAGATTGAAAAAATTTACTATAAAATTATCTTTGGGAATTAAATCTTTGGAAACCTAAAAATGTACTTCTTTTTTCATTTTCTAGAACACAGTGTCCTCAATTTTTGGTCATTTACATATTTTCTTGTAAAATATTCAATATAAAGTTTTTCACAATAATTTCTGTGCTGTCTTAATATCTTCCTCAGTTATTATTTTATTCACATCTTCTACATTTTAAATTCACTGTGGTAATGATACTTTTCCTAGAAAATAGTTGATATGTGAAGGTTTTTAAAAAATTTTGTTAACATAACATACATACTGAATATCAACACTTTTTAAATTTGCTGAATTTTGACAAACATATATATGACAACATCCATAGTTAAGATAACAAACAGTTTCATCATGTGGTAAATTTTCTTTCACCTGTTTGAGCCAACATGTACATCCTTATTCCCAAGCAATCACTAATTCACTGTAAAGTGGTTTTGCTTAGTTTAGAATTTCACAGAGATGGAATCATTCAGTATATACTCTTTCTGCTTTGACATTCTGTTCTCCTGCTACTGCTGAGCAGCATTGCATTTTCTGAAACACTATAATATTGTACCCCAGCTGATGGACATTTGAAATCTTTCCATTTTGTGCCATTACAAATAAAGTTCCTTTTTGAATACAAGTCCTTGTGTAAACATAGTTCCACATATGAATAGAATTTGTACTTCTTTTGTCAGTTTACCTTTTTAAAGAAATTATCTGGGTGTGGTGGTGGCTGGGCGTGGTGGTGAGCATCTGTAATTCCAGGTGCTTGGGAGGTTGAGCTGGGAGGATCATTTGAGCCCACTCATTTGAGACAATCCTGAACAATACAATGAGACCTCGCCTCAAAAGAAGCAAAATGTTAGACTGGTTTCTAAAGTGATTTTAATATTTTAGTTTCCCACAGTGGTTTGCAAAAGTTCTCATTGCTACAAATCATCACAAGTGTTCAATACTGTCAATTCAGTAATTCTATTGATTGTGCAGTCCAATCTGTGTTTCTTTGATGATTAATGATACTGAGTTTTGTGAGTTCTATACATATTCGGGTATGATCATGTGATTTCCATATATTTTCCTCCTCCTCGTTGGCCTGTCTTTTTATTATCTTGTCAATGTCATAGGAAGAAGAGAAATTTTTGTTTTATGAGACCTAATTCATCAGTTTTATTGATTATGAATTATGCGTTTGGTGTCACAGCTTGGAAATGTTCACATGACTTGAGTGTACAAAAATCTCATTTTTTTCTCTAGAAGGTTTTCAGTTTGGGATTAGGCATTAAATCTATTTTTGTATTAACTTTGTACATGGCTCAAGTTTGAATGGAAGTTCATTATTTTTTGTAAATATATGAAATTTATTTCCACAACATTGGTTGAGATTATCTTTTTAACTGACTTGCTTTTACATCTTTGTGGATAAATCCACAACCATAGGTATGTGAGTTTATTTCAGGACTCTGTATTTCTGTGCATTTGCCTCTTTCTAATTACTTTTCTCATTGATATCCCCTGATACATTTTTCATATAACTCACTAATCATTACTTCACATCTATTTATATGACTATATAATTTTCTCCTTCATCTCCCAGTTTGGTTAACTAAGTTCATTAATTTAAAATAGGAAATGAGGGTCAGGGATTTAGCTCAGTGGTTCTGGCACCTGTCTTGCAAGCACAAGGACCCGAGTTTGATCCCTGGTAGCCACATACCATACTGGGTGTGGAGACTCA
>PVIR01016206.1:0-36739 GCA_004026965.1 Petromus typicus
TGGAAAACTAGATGTTCACGTTCAGAAGATTGAAACCTGACTTGTACTTCTCACCTCAAGCAAAAATGAACTCAAAATAGATCAAAGACCTAAAAATCCTAAAACAGCTAGAAGAAAACATAGGGGAAATACTATGTCATTTTAATATCAACAATGATTTTATGGCTAAAACCTCAAATGCACAAATAACAAAAGCAAAATTAGAGAGATAAGATTATATCAAACTAAGAAGCTCCTGCACAACAGATCAATCAACAGACTAGAGAGAACACTTGCAGAATTGGAGAAAATTTGCAAGCTATTCATTTGACAAATGATTACATGATCTAAACAGATATTTCTCAAAAGAAGAAATCTACATGGCCAAAAAATAAATGAAATACTGTTCAATATTATTAGTCATCAAGAAAGGCAAATCAAAACCATAGTGAAGCATCACCTCAGTCCAGTTTAAATGGCTATATCAATAAGACAAAAAGGGAAAAATATAAGTGAAGATGTAGAGAAAAAGAACTCTCCTACATTGTTCTCGGGAATGCAGATTAATACAGCTACTATAGGGAACAAATGGAAATTCCTCCAAAAATTAAACACAGACCTCTAGCTATCTCATTACATCGAAATGTAATGAAGCCACTATCCTAAAGAGAAATTTCACTCCCATATATATTGCAACCCTGTTCACAACAGCCAGGATAAGAAATCAACCTCTTAAGTCCCCATATATGGATGAAGGCATGATGAGAACAGGGTGCATGCACACAATGGAAGGATAATAAGTCATAATGATGAAATCCATTGTCTTCAGAAAAGTGCACGGAATTGAATGACTTTTTGGTAGGTGAAATACCAGCTCCAGAAAAAAGTAATATTGCATGTTGTTTTTTATACGTGGATGTTTTTATAAAAATATTGAATGTAGACTAGTGATTACTTGGAGGCTGGGAAGGTTGAGGAGAGGGTAGAAAGAAATTGGATAATGGTTACCAAAACATGGTCCAACAGAAGGAGTAAATCCCAGTGTTCTGCCACACGATGGGGTGATTATAGTTCACAACAACCTATATCTGTTTTATGAAAAACTATATAAATGGAGCTTAAAGATCTAAACATAAAGAACTGATAAGGAGGTATGAGGGGCTTAGCTCAATGGTGGACGTCTTACTGGCCTAGCAAGTGCTAAGCCCTGTATTAATTCCCCAGTACCAAAAACCAAAAAAAAAATAATTTTAAAAAGAAATGATAAGGAGATGAGCATGCTAATTATCCTGATTTGGCCAGTACATATATTAAAACATCACACTGAACGACATGAATATATATACAATTGTTACATGTTAATTTTTTTAAAAAGAAAAGAAATTCTAGGACCAGGGATTTAGTTCAGTGGTTCCAGCTCCTGTCTTGCAAGCACAAGGGCCCGGGTTCGATCCTCCAGTAACCACATACTATACTGGGCATGGAAACTCATGCCCAACAGCAATCAGTACCGCATACCACTGTGCCGGGCATGGTGGCTCACGCCTGTAATCCCAGCACTTGGGAGGCAGAGGTAGGAGGATTGCTGTGATGTGAGTTTGAGGCTGAGCGCAGGGCCAGCCTGAACTACAAAGCAAGACCCTATCTCAAAAAAAAAAAAAAAAAAGAAATTCTAACCATTATGAAACAAGTATAATACTGATTCAAAAAGCTGGTGAAGATTCTATCCAAAAAAAAAACTACAGGTGTGTCTCATTTGTGGATGTTGAAACAAAATAATAAATAAATGATTAGATACTAACAAATAATATGCTATATTAGAGATTTATTACAAAAATACAAGAATGGTTACATAAGAGAATATTAATTGTTAGAGTACATCCTGTTAGTAGATTTATATGAAAATTAACTAGTTACAAAAAAGATGTTTGATCAAATTTCACATTGATTACTGTTTAAAATATTTTATAAACAGAAACAAGTTGAGACTGCCTTAATATGATTTCTGATGAGATCAGGTGCGTTCAGGGTGTTGTGGCCGGAGGCAATATGATTTCAAATAGATACAAATTTCATTTCATCTTCATCTTTTTTCTGTAGAGGTAAAAACCTGATGATAACATTGACTTGGCTGAAAAAAATGACAATAATCCTGAACACCAAGAAAAAGAAAAAAAAGAGAGAGAAAGGCATCCATATCTGACAGTAAATCCATCTTCATAATTAAAAGGAGTAGGATGTTGGTGAAAGACTAGGGACATAGATCAATGTAACAAACAGAACATTCACATATAGACCACCGTGCACATCTTATATCATTTATATTGAAATTAATAATCTCATATTGTATTTATATTCTAGAAGGTAACATTGCCTTCCAGCTCTAAACAAAATCTGCCTTGAGGGATAGGAATGTTAGCCAGTGATCAAGCACTTTCCAGAATGTTCAAGGCCGTAGGTTCAATCCTCCAGTTTGGTAGAGTGGGAAGTCTGCCTAGAGAGCACCAGTTTCTTATTAAAGTTACCAAGCAATGCTCTGTGTCTTTCACAACATCCACTGGGTAGAAGGATTAAAGTTCATCCTATTAAATATAGGGTATGTGGAGACCCTGCTAAGAAACCTCCTCACACCCCCTTTACCCTCACCACTACCACCCTGCGGCACCCTCTTCGTGGAGCTGCTAGCACACAGCATCTGGCCTCCTGCAGACCAGAATCCATCTGCTCAGAGCTGTCCTGTCCCTGACTGCCCCTCACAGCTCCACACCTTGGGATCTTTGTAGCAAAGCTCACCTTCTTTGGAAGGAGCTGATGAGTTTCAGGCTTTCTCCAAGGAGGCAGTTTGAGCTGGTGCTTCTGCTTTAACTGTGAGATCAAAGAGTTTTCACCTCTGAAAACCCCTCAGTCAGGAAGCTCTGATTGGGTGGAGCCGGCAAGAAACTGTCTTTTAAGAAACAAAAAGATTGCTCTAAGTTTAGTAAATGCTCCAGCCTTCTAAGCTGAAATTTGCTTGTGTGACTGCTGCAACACTAAAATTTTCAAAGCTGTATTTTTTGTTTCAGAGCACAAGGCTGGATTTTTGGAAATGTTTTTAAGTGACCCAAGTAGAGTGGGAGCCTGAGGCCAATTTGGGCAAAAATGAAGACACGTTCACCTCGATGCCTCCACCTATAGAGCTTCGGATGCTTCCCAGGGATTTTTTGATACAGTCTTTCAGGACGGTCTTGTTATTCATTCAAAAATTAATACCACTGAGGCACAAAGCCCAAAGAGTTTAAACCATTAGACAACAAAAGTGAGTAAAAAAGGAAAGTGATATTGTCCTAGTTCTTACACAAACTGACTTAGTGTATCTGGTTCCTGTTGGTTCCTATAATGAATTACCAAAAATGGAGAGGGTGAAACACCATAAATTTATTCCAATTTGGAATCCTGGAAGTCGGAAGCCCAAGATGAGTCCAAAGGGTATAAAATCAACATGGCGGCAAAGCTGCTTACTTTAGTTGCTCTGGAAGGAGAATCAGCCCCCACCCTTTCTGCTCATGGAGGCTGCTAGTGTCACTTGACTTCTATCAGCAAAATGGCTTCCTCCTCCCTCTCTCATATCAGGACTTTTGTGATTAAATTTACAGTCTTCCCAGAAGATTTGAAGTAACGTCTCCACCACGAGATCCCTGATGGAATTATATCCTCATACTCACTTTGCTATGCTACGTAACATGCATAGGTTCTGAGAATTTGGCTGAATGTGGTTATTTTTTAAGATACCTTTACTCAGCCTGCCCTCTGGTTTGCAAACATTTGTGTCATGGTGAAAGAAAATGCTGCTTAGAACAGAAATCAGAAAGCAAATTAGGAGTCTATTGTGGCCATCAGAACCACTCAGTAATTTCTCCTTTATAGGATTTGCAATTTGATTTGCACAATTTCTGTTATTATCTTCATTTCTTCCTTCTGGTTTCATTTTGACATTCTTTCTTTGTTGTTTCATTCCAAGAATACTTTACATAAAGTGTACTCAACTGGTTTGCTACAAACTATAAAAACTATGAACCAAACTTGCCAGGGGATAAAGGAACAATTACAATGTGTATATCAGCATATCACAGCATAAAATTTTTTCTTTCATAATCCTTCATATTTTCAAGAAACGAACAGAAAAATGAATTCCCTTGCACAGTGAAAGAAAAACACATCCTGCTTCATCACAGCCATTTCCTGCCTTACCTCCTCTGTGTTCTGTCATTTCTGTCACTGAGAGTTGTGGTCAGATCACAGACAGAGAAGCTGGGTTACAGGACCTATCACTCTTTCTTCATACCTGAAAGTGTTCACAGGAGCTGGAGGGGGAGGTTCTGGCCAAGAAGAATATCACTGTATGTCCTGACCTGTGTTGACAAACCTCCTATAGTCCTCCCAAGGCCAGCTCGAGGATGAACAGAAGAGTCTCCTGCATCCCCAATCCACACCAGGGCCACACGCAGGACAAGGACAGCAGTTAGCACTTAGACTCTGACTTGAGTATTTATGGTGCTTACATCTTTTAGGTCCCAAAAGTGAAGTTCTCAAGACCTAAGTAGTTAATAAACAGCTGGAAAGTCTACTGTTCTAGGCTATTGTGTATTATATAGAAAAGTGATTTGAAAATTTTGTTTAAGTGACTCACTTCTGAACTATGAAAGGTCATGACTATTTGGAAACATAGACAGCAACGTTTCTCTCATTCTATCTGTAAATGTAACAGACTCATCTCAGGACACTAAGAACTCCAGATCAAGATAGCAGCCTAGAAGACAAGGAAAGATGATACCTAGATCCCCATTTAGCATTTTTTCATTCTAGTACAACAATTACAAGAAAGGAAAAATGCCTTTCTATTATGCCCACACATTCACTGCACAAAAGCAGACATGTGGGCCAGTGATACAGAATCAAAGACAC
Source organism: Petromus typicus (assembly GCA_004026965.1). Lineage (NCBI taxonomy): Eukaryota > Metazoa > Chordata > Mammalia > Rodentia > Petromuridae > Petromus > Petromus typicus. The sequence continues at coordinate 4,921 of PVIR01016206.1, forward strand.
AGAATTATCCCTTGACATGTTCAGCTATGTGATCTTTGACCACAAGGCCAAAAGCATATGTCAGAGGGAAATCACCTATTCACCAAATGGTACTGGATCTAGAACCATATCTCTCACCATTCACTATAGGAAAATCAAAATGGATCAAAGATCTAAACATTAAAACAGAAACATTAAACCTACTAGAAGATGAAATAGATAAGATGCTTGAAAAAAGGAAACAAAGCTTATGTATACAGGGGGCAGGGAGCTGTAGGGAGGGTAGGGGAATGGGAAAAAGTGAAAATCAAGATGTAGGGCTGGGGATTTAGCTCAGTGGTTCTGGAATCTGCCTGGGAAGCGCAAAGTCTTGAGTTGAATAGCAGGTATCACACACCACAGTGCTGGGCATGGTGACTCATGCCTGTAATCCCAACACTTGGGAGGTACAGGCAGGAGGACTGAGTTCACAGTTAGCCTGGGATACATAGTGAGGTCAGAGCCAGCCTGAACTATAAAGCAAGACCTTGTTTCAAAAAAACACAAATGATGTGTCATGTACTGGTACAAACCTACAGTGTTGAATGTGATCATAATGTAGATATAAAATGTACCGATAAAATCAAAATGAATAAATAAAAGTTGAACATAGTCTTTAAAAAGAAAAAATATTGTGTGTAACAAAAAAATCCCCACGTTAATAAAGAGATAATAAATGAATATTAATTCAAATTTTTAAAAAGAAAATGGAAAGATATCCCCTGCCTCTGGACACACAGAACCAATATACTCAATATGGCCATACCCCCAAAATTCATATGCATATTTAACACAATCCCAGTGAAAATCCCAACAGTATTCTTCACAGAACTGGAGAAAACAATGCTAAAATCCATATGGAGCCAGAAGTGACCCAGAATAGCAAAAGAAATCCTGGCTAAGAAGAACAAGGCAGGAAGCATCACAATCCCAGGCCTGAATTTACATTACAAAGCTACAGTGATTACAGAAGACCATGGTACTGGCACAAAACAGACATGAGGGAGGCCAGGGATTTAGCTCAGTGGTTCTGACGTCTGTCTTGCAAGTGCAAGGACTGATTCCCGGTTACCACATACAGCAATACTGGGTGTGGAGACTCACACCCACCAGCAATCAGAACCACATACCACAGTGCCATAATCCCAGCACTCGGGAGACAGAGGCAGGAGGATTGCTGTGAGTTTGAGGCTGAGCTCAGGGTCAGCCTGAACTACAAAGCAAGACCCTGTCTCAGAAAAAAAAAAAACAGACATGAGGATCAGTGCAACAGAATAGAGGTTGCAGAAACAACACAAGTACATATGAATTTTTAACTATTTGATATTTAAAAAGTAAAGTAAAACACGCAGTGGAGGAAGAATAACCTCTTTAAAGAATGATGTTGGGAAAAGCTGATGATCCACTTGCTGAAGACTGAATCAAGACCCGTATCTTTCACCATGTACTAAGCTAAAGCCAAAGTGGATCAGAGAACTAAATGTTAAAACAGAAACACAACCTTCTAGAAGACAAATTAGGTAAAACTCTTGAAGACAGAGGTATAGACAAGAATTTCTTTAAGAGAACATTGGCTGTACAGGAAATAATTTTGAAAATCACAAGTGGAACCATATCAAATTTAAAAAGCTCTGCACAACAAAAGAAGCAACTAAAGAATGGAAAAACCTCAGACAGAAGATATATTTTAAATATGTTTTAAAAAATTAAAAATTTAAGCCCTCAAAAACTAAAAGACCCAATCAAAAGATAAGCAAGAAAAATATGGACTAATGTTCAAGATTAGAGAAATGCAAATTAAAAACAATACTAAGACGCTGTCCCACCAAAACAGTGGCTACCGTAAAGAAATTAAATAGAAATAAATGGTGTCAGGGGCCGGGGATATAACTCAGTGGTTCTGGCGCCTGTCTTGCAAGCACAAGGGCCCAGGTTCGATCCCGGTAACCACATAACAATACTGGGCATGGAGACTCACACCCAGCAGCAACCAGTACCACATACCACAGTGCCGGGCGTGGTGGCTCACGCCTGTAATCCCAGCACTCGGGAGGCAGAGGCAGGAGGATAACTGTGATGTGAGTTGGAGGCTGAGCTCAGGGCAAGCCTGAACTACAAAGTGAGACCCTGTCTCAAAAATAAATAAACAAACAAATAAATAAATAAATAAATAAACTGTCTTCTGTAGATAGAATAGAGCCGGATCATATTTGTTTTTTAATTCCTACTGTATCTGAGATGCATAATACATACATCAGCAGGAATTGGTGTACAATATAATAGTTTTTTTCTAGAAATGTCCTTTTATCCTTTGTTTTGAAAGAATAGTTTTTCATGTAGCGATTGGAAATGGACAGTCTTTTTTGATTTCTGCATTTTGAATGTGTCAAGCTATCGAGCTTTCCAGCTCCTGTGGTTTCTGCTGGGAAACTGGTTGTTATTCTTGTTCGTGGGCCTCTTGTATGTGATGAGTCATTTCTCTTTTTCTGTTTTCAAGACGCTTGGGTTTTTTTTTTTTTTTTTTTTGGTTTTCCTTTTGTGTGTGTGTGTGCATGTGCGTGTGCATCTGTGTGTTACAGTGGGGACTGTATCAGGGCTTTCACAATGAGCTACATACCTGGTCCTTTTTAAAATTTTTTTATTTTGCGGCGGGGGTCTCATTCAATTGCTAAGCTGCCAAGGCTAGGTTGAGTTTGTGATCCTCCTGTCTCAGCCTCTCAGGGCACTAGGACTATGATGTTGGCCACCATGCTCAGATCTGTCTTTGTCTTTTGATAGCTTCGTTGTAATGTCTCCAGGGGCAGGTGTCTCTGAATTCCTCTAAAGCTCATTGAGCCTCTCAAATGCATAGATAAGTATTTTCCATCTAATTAAGAAGTTTGTAGTTATTGTTTCCTGTTCTGTGTCCTCCTTTCCTCTCTTCTGTCTTCCTGGGATTGCTTCCATGTGTCCCCAGGTTGACGGCACCCAAAGGCCTCTGTGTGACTTACTCTTCAGCATCCTTTCCCCTCTCGGGTCCCCAGACTGTGGATCTAATTCACCTCTCTTCAAGTTCACTGAATTCCTTCCTTTACTTGATCAACTGTGCTGCTGAACTGCACTTTATTATATTTTTTCTTTTTATTATTTTTAAATAATTTGTATCTTTCCTGGAATTCTCTGCCTTGAGAGACATTGTATTTGTGCTTTTAGTTATTTTTTTTTCATACATTTAGTTCTTTAGAGAAGATTTCCTCTAGTTCTTTAAATATTGTTCTTGTTTGTTTTGTTTTGTTGATAGAAGAACTCAAACTCAGGGCCTCACCCTTGCCAGGGACAGGCTGTGTCGCTGACCTGTCTCTCAAGTCCTAAACACGTCTTAAACAGCTGGTCTAAAAAACATTTTCCAGTAAGTCTATTGGGATTCCTCAGGAACAGTTTTATGGGGGCGGTAATATTTTCTTATTTCTCCACCTGGTAACATTTGTTAGATGTTTTACTTTACTTTTGTTGCAAGTGATCAGACCCAGGACTTCATGCCCCAGCCCCTGGCCTCTTCAGTAATAGAATGTGGCCACCCTGCCATCCTACCCCCCGCCTTTACACCAGAGTTTCTTATTATTGCTCTTTCCTGAACTAATTCTACAACTTACGCTGTTTGTTATGTGTAACCATTGGAGTCTGCTCAGGATGTGCAGTGATCAACTTATGACCAAAGTCTTGGAATCTCCCAATTTTGGGTGAGAAGCTCTGTGTACTTCTGGAACACATCTTCAACCCTCAGTGGGAGCTACCACTCTATCTTCATTTTCATTTTCTCTTCTGTGATCATTAAAAATGAAATCTTGAGGCTTCTCGGGTCTGAGCTGAGCATTTGCCCAACCTTGATGGTGTATTCTGTGCACTTCTGTGAACTCCTGGACCCCCAGGAATACATAGAAGGTTTTCAGTCCCCAGCAGTATCTCATTGCATGGCTTTTCCTGTTAAGCTTTTTGTTTAATGTATTGATTCCCACAACTGTACCCAGGCTCTCATGAGGCTATGATGTTTTAAAAATTGATTTCAAAAGGCACCTGAGGAAAAGACTGTTGGCACTAGGCAAGCACCAAATCAGGTCAAATAAAGATCAAATTTTCTAGTGAGGTCTTCCAGTGGAGTACGAGATGATTAGATAATGATGTTTTGCCAGGCATGGGTCTCCGTGAAGAAGGGGAGAAGGATCTGTGGGGCCAACAGTGATGCCATGAGAACCTCAGGCTCCAGTTGAAACAAAATAGAAGAAAACACCGTATGTGGATGGTAGATGCTTCAGGCCTTGGTAATCCTGGCAGTGTTGATGTCCTGAAGACACAGGCCAGTGGGTTGTAGAGCTGAGGATCCTGCTTACTAATTAGTTGTCCCAGTGACCAATCATAGTGGAAAAGGACCCAGGTCAGGCACAGTGAAAGCATGTAAACACCACATGACAGATGGTAGAAATTGGCATAATTCGTCCTCTAAGTAAAAAAGTCAAAAATATGTTTATGGAAAACAGAATCTTCTCAGGGCCTGCAGTGCCACAACAGCAGTGAGGTGAGAGCTAAAATAAAATATTCATAGTTACCATTTCAATGTGACCTCCTTCTAAATGTCAGCTTTTTGCAGACTTATTAAAAACAAATTATAAATGTACTTCCTGAAACTCTTACTTCACCCCAGGGGTGAGACTCAGTCCTTTTACTCCGTCCCATAGTGCATCAGTAGAGGACACAGACCTGACATACAGCCACCCACTGACTTTTGAGAAGAGTGTTAAGTGACAAGCAGTAAAAAGGAAATGCAAGCGGCGGGAAGGGAGAAAGGTATTATGCCAACCACAACTGGATTTTGTACCACCTTGTTGAATGTGTCCTGTGTCTGTTCTCGGAAATGTGAGAGTAAAGAGAATTGTCAGAGAAAAAAAAATAGAAGCTTCGCATGAACATCATGCTGTCTCTCAGGGAAACAGGAGGTCAGTCATAGTGCAGTCCTGGTTGGTGGGGGAGGAGAATCGTGAGTCAGTGAAGAGGCTGAGCCCACGGCTCTGTGCCACAACACTTGCAATGATGATGCAGGAAAGTGAGGGTCTGGACTGAGTTGGTGGTGGTTCTGTCAGAGGTAGGAGGACAGAGCCTCACAGTCAAGTGGCCACAGGATTCTCAGAAGAATCCAGTTTGCTCATGGACTCCACAGAGCATGATGTCACTCGGGAATTGAGCCGATCTTCATAGCAGGCTCTTTTTTATTTTTTTTATTTTTTTTTTTTTTTTGAGACAGGGTGTCACTTTGTAGTTCAGGCTGGCCCTGAGCTCAGCCTCAAACTCACATCACAGCAATCCTCCTGCCTCTGCCTCCTGAGTGCTGGGATTATAGGTGTGACCCAGATACCATGCCCGGCACTGTGGTACGTGGTACTGATTGCTGCTGGGCGTGAGTTTCCATGCCTAGTATTGTATGTGGTTACCGGGAATCGAACCCGGGTCCTTGTGCTTGCAAGACAGGTGCCAGAACCACTGAGCTAAATCCCCAGCCCCAATAGCAGGCTCTTTTTATAATCAGGAATTTTTCTCTAGTCTAAATCCTCCATAAGAAGTAGATTCCTTGGCACATCCTTCTCTGTGCAAGAAGACAGAGAAGCAAAATGAGAAGGCTGCCATGAATAAGGAGAGAGGCAGCCCAAGGTGAAAACAAGCGCATGTTTGGTGCACTGGCAGAACAGGGGCGCAGTGGAAGGTGGAAGCTAATTCCGTAGAAGTCCTCTCCTACTCTGACACAAGAGATCCAAACCACTGGACAGTCTACAATATATCCCTTCAAATGTATGCTTAGGTCTCTCAGTGTCAGCATTGTTAACATTTGAGGTCAGATCAGTTGGGGTGAGGGGTGTCCAGCAGGTTTACAATGTCCACCAGCATCCCTAGAGCTTACTGACTACATGCCAACAGCCTTTACTTCCGGCAGGGGCAACCAAAACTGCCTCCAGGAAATGCCAAATGTTCAGGTGATCAGCATACTGGTGGCCTTGCTGAGATACCTATGCTGAAGAGAGTGGAAGATCAAGTGTGGCTTCTCAGCGAGGCATCCTTAGTGAGGGTTAGTGTCCCTCCTAGGCTACATTAACACTGCATCAGCAAACTGTATGGTTCTACATGCCCAGGAGAAAGCACACTTGCAGCACAATAGATAGACTAAGCCGGAGAGGACACATCTCCCATCATTTGCAAGTCCCCACTGAAGGGCTCTGTGCTTCTCAGCTTGCGATTGGAGCCAAAGCCATGCTATTCCCAGGAAGTTCTTAGCCTTGGTGAACTCAGCAGAGCTACTGATGTCTCCTTGGTGCAGAACTAGGCTGTCAGTCTTTACCCTAGAGCAAAGCTGTGAGCTGCTGAACTGGGCTGCTGAGCTGGCCCAGGCTTCCTGAGCTCAGAGGCTCCTCCTGTGATGCTTTTGCGGATACCAGGTCAATAGACAGCCCGACTTTCCCTGACCCACTCTTACCCTTCAAATGCATTGTCCTAACCTCTTTCTCCCTTATTTCTAGGCATATGCTTCTCAGAGCAACTGATACCCAGTCTTGATGCCTGCTCAGGAGCAGATGGGAATCAGCCTGCATAGTAGATCCTCCCTGTGAGCCTGCACCTCCCCAGTCTGGTGCAGGTCCCAGCGACAGTCGCTCAGCCACAGAAGGCACATTGGCATTTGCTCCTGCCTTCCACCAGAAGAAGAAGAGGCTTGGCCTTTATTCCCCCTGTGTTCCTGATTCTAATGTTGGCTGTATGTATTTGTCCATGCGCTAATGAAATATCCAGGGTGGGAGATCTTTAAACCACACATAGAGCTGTTGCTCATTCAAAAAGAAAAGACCTCTCCTGAGTGAATATATCTTGGTTGTCCTCATGGACGTGTTCTTTTGATATCAGCAAAAAAGAGATCAGAAGGAGAATGTGAATTTATAATCTTATTTATCTTTATCATTTAATTGAACTCAATACATTTACACACACATTTTTAGGAAGTTCCTATGTGAAGAGAAATGTGACACCTATGGGTATCAATGGTAATGATCCGTGCTCTTATAAATTAATCTTGAAGGTAACCAAGTGTTGTAGGGAATAAGACAGTAGATAACATAGAATTACGTCATAGATCTTGCCCTTGAAGCATGAATAAAGTGTTTATTATTAAAAATATCCAACTCCAGTGCCGGGGATTTAGCTCAGTGGTTCCGGCGCCTGTCTTGCAAACGCAAGGACCAGGTTTCGATACCCCGGTAACCACAAACAATACTGGGCATAGAAACTCACACCCAGCAGCAACCAGTACCACATACCACAGTGCCGGGCGTGGTGGCTCACGCCTGTAATCCCAGCACTCGGGAGGCAGAGGCAGGAGGATTGCTGAGATGTGAGTTTGAGGCTGAGCTCAGGGCCAGCCTGAACTACAAAGCGAGACTCTGTCTCAAAAAAAAAAAAAAAAAAAAAAAAATCCAACTCCCTATGTACCTGGGAGAAAGATCCATAGTTCTGATTTCACACACTACACACCTCAGACTGCTTCCAAAAGAACCTGTTCGGCATGTGCAGAACACCTTCTTGGAACCAAGAAGTAAGATCAACCAGGCAGTCATGCACCACCGAAGCTGGTAGAAAGGCAGGAAGAGGCTGGAATTCTGACGCTCCCCAGCCAACACTGAGTGCTCTCGGGCTTTTCACCGCGGATTGCAATGAGCCCCGGTGTATTTAAACCATTATTTGAGTTGTCTGAGGATTTTTTTTAATTGACTTTATTGGTACATTTTATACATGCATTGTGATCATGTTCAACATTGAGAATCTGCGCCTGTACATGACACATCTAGATTCTCATTTTTTTCCTCTTTCCACTGCCCTCCCTAAAACCCCCACCCTCCATGTATACACTTTTATCCCTTTTCTTTTTTTCTTTTTTTTTAGCATAAAGAGTTTTCTGGGCCGAGGATTTAGCTCAGTGGTTCCGGCATCTGCCTGGCAAGTACAAGGTCCAGAGTTTGATCCCCAGTACCACATGTCACAATGCTGGATCCCAGCCCTCGGGAGACAGAGGCAGGAGGATTGCTGAGAGTTCAAGGCCAGTCTGGACCACACAGTGAGTTTAGGGCCAGCCTGAACTACAAAAAGTGAGACATTGTCTAAAAACCTAACGGAAAAAAAAAAGAGCTGTCTGAGTTTTAAAATATTTAGTAATATTTATAAATGTTTTAAAAGACAGAGGGAAGTACAAAGGAGTTTCCAATTACCACTATGGAAAATCTAGAATTAAAGTTAAAATTTTGCAAGATTCTCTAACTTGGAATTGCACTATGTTTCTATTGTTTGCTCTAGTTACTTCGTGGTAGTTAGCAATAAAATCTCTTACAACTTCAGAGAATTATTCTTTTTCTCGAGGACAAGGAAGGGGAGACTGAGTCTTGCTTTACATCATCATGGCAGGTGAGGCCTGGGGGAAGGGCCTGGGCTGTGGTATCTGTCTGGATACCTTCAGATTCAAACCCTGTCTTTCAGATTCCCCCACTTTACCTACTGTCTTCTTTACGATGCACTGTTTCCTACCCTAACCTGACTTTGTATTGACTAATAGCCACAGCACCACAAGGTAGGTTGCATTTGCCCCTGGAGCCATGAAAGTCACACATCTTCCTACCGTCCACCAATTCCTCTGTATCCCTCCTCCCTCCCAGCCTGGCAATGTTCCTAACATGAAATGACCCCAAGCCTTTCAGCTACCTACTGAAACGCATTTTTACAAGTCCTTGTGAATATTTCATAAGGGTACTTTTCTGGGCATTTTTAATTTGATAGCCGATATTTTCCCCTGTACAGGAATAGCCAGAACCCTCGTGACTTTTTCTCAGGTCATTGGCCTTCTTCAAAAGATCTTTCACTTGGGCCTCTCGGGTTTGGTCTGAGCCTCTGTTATTAAAGGCACAAACAGGCCACTTGTGCTTTTTAATTAGATGCTTCAGGGCTTTGTTCTCTGTGTTCTCAGTGTACTCTTCAATCTTCCCGCCCTTGAGGTCTTCCTCTCGGGTGAACAGCACGATCGTGTATTTCATAACATCCTTTCCGAAAATGGCCTCCATGTTCAACACTGCTTTTTCATCCTCAAGAGTGAACCGTCCGAGCTGGAGCACCAGCACAAAGATCTTGATTCCTCTCTCACATAAAGACAAACAACACTTAACTTCTTCCTCTAACCAGGATAGGTTTTTCCCAGCACCAGCCAGGAAGGACGGGGTGTCCACAACCACAATAGCTTGCCCGTTTAACGTCCTCCTGCCACTCTGGCATTTCTGAGTGACGGGTTGGGCTCGGAGTTGAGAGAAGAAGACCTGTCTCCCCAGGATAGTGTTCCCGGTGGCGCTCTTCCCAGTCCCACTCCTTCCCACAAGAATAAGATTCAGGGTTCCTATGCAAAAGAAAGTGGGGAAGATTTGTGCCACGGACTGGCATAGCACTCACCTTTCTAAGTCATTCACCTGACAGCATGACAACATTATGCAGAGAGGGTGCTCAGGACAGCACGGCAGCCTCCTGCTCTGCTGGCCAATCTGTCCCCAGCCACGGAGGTGGCTTGTCCCAGCTCACACAGTCTGAACTCAGCAGCAGGATTCAGAGCACAGTCTCTATCCAGGGCTAGTCTCTGATATGGCTCTGTTCTGATCTCTGAATCTGCTCCATGCCCTCTCTAGGCTCTGCTCTCATTCCCTGGCACCTGTAAAAGCCACCAGTCTGATCTCTGCCTTCACATCCTAGATCTGGTCTATACATCTCACTTCTGTCTTCTGTTTCTGCTGCAACTATCACTAACACCAGCAGCCTCTCTGAGGCACCTGATAAACTACCCCTTAGAATGGGATTTTTATAAAACAGTAACCACATGCACCATGAATGGATTAACAAGTCTATTGTCTGGATCTTACCAAAATTTGTTACTTACTAAAATCACATGGAAGCCAGATATGATGGAGCACGCCTATAGTGCCAGATCTCTGGGAAGCTGAGAGAGGAGGATCCAAGGTTAAACCCAGGCAGGGACAATTTAATATCTTAGTAAGAACCTGTCTCAAAAAGTAACAAAGAAGGGCCGAGGATTTAGCTCAGTGGTTCTGGTGCATGTCTTGCAAGCGCAAGGACCTGGGTTCAATGCCCTGGTAACCACAAACAATACTGGGCATGGAAACTCACACCCAGCTGCAATCAGTAACACATACCACAGTGCCAGGTGTGGTGGCTGATGCCTGTAATCCCAGCACTCAGGAGGCAGAGGCAGGAGGATTGCTGTAATGTCAGTTTGAGGCTGAGCTCAGGACCAGCCTGAACTACAAAGCGAGACCCTGTCTCAAAAAAAAAAAAAGTGACAAAGAGATGTTGAATATGATGATGATGTGTACAATGATATTGTACCATTAAAGATTTAATTTTTTTAAATGCAAATGAAAGTGTATGAAGTAGGATGAATGTAGCTGAGGTCCAAATTTCTGGTTTGGAGGACAGGATTACAGTCAATGAATAGGAAAGAAATGATTTATGGAAAATGATAAGTGACCATGAGAAATCAATCCAATAGCTCCTAGATGAATCAAAGAAGAATAACATAAGACTGATTGGAGTCACTGAGGAAGCAGGAGACAATGTGAAAGACATAAAAAAATCTTCACAGGAAAGGGAAAGAATTACGTATACAGATAAATAAGTCATATAGGACTTCAAATAGTCATGATATTAAAAAAAATCTACACCTAGACATATAATTATCAAGATTCCAGATATCCAACAAAAGAACAAAATACTGAAAGCAGTTAAAGAAAAAAAAAAAACAGACAAAAAGGGAAACCCATCAGGATGATAGCAAACTTCTTACCCCAAATACTCAATCCAAGGAGACCATGAAGAGAAACATTTCAAGTCTAGGAGGAAAACAAGCTCCAACCTAGTTGTACCCTTGATGTATCCTGCAAAACTATCTTTCAAAATTGCCAGGGAAATAAGATACATCCATGACAAGGAACACCTGAAAAACTTGACAAATGCAAAACTTGCACTCCAAAACATTCCAAAGAGTATCTTGGAAAAAAATAATGAAAGTTACAAACTCACTAGCCCAAGCAGAGTGAACTCATTGGATAATACAAGAAACTGAATGGAAAAAGGCAAAACCAAAGAATAAAAGAGCCAAGAACAGGGAAATATGACAGCTCTAAGTCAGTCCTTATCAGTCATAACCATTAATGTCAACGGACTCAATGCACCAATTAAGAGACACAGACTGGCAGAATGGATGAAGAAGCAAGATCCTACAATTTACTGCATACAACAAACACACCTAATTCAGAAAGAAAGCCATAGACTGAAAGTAAAGAATGGAAAACAATTTTCCGTGTGATAGGAAACTGCAAAAAAGCAGGAGTGGCTATCCTATTCACAAACAGAATAGATTTCAAACTAAAACTGATTAAGAGAGACATATACGGTCACTATATTCTTGTACAGGAAACAATCCAAGAGAAGGAAATATCAATCATAAATGTTTATGCACCAAATTCTAATGCACTGAACTATGTAAAACAAATATTAATTGATAAGTAAAGCTAGATAAGCAGTAGTACAGTAGTAGTAGAGGACCTCAATACTCCACTGTCACAAATAGACAAGTAAACTGAACAAAAACAACAATGAAGATATTTATAAATGAGTTCTAGAATGTATGGTAGATATTGTGAAATAGAAAATATTCAAAGGGGAAAGGGTAGTGGTAATGAGGAGAAATAAAAAATGTGATGTTAAGAGGTAACAAAGCATATGTATATGGAGGGGGTTGTAGGGTGGGTAGGGGAATGGGAAAAAAATGAGAATTAAATCATGTCATATATTAGTACAAATTCTCAATACTGAGTGTGATCATGATGTATATATAAACTATATCAATAAAGAATTCAACTTTAAAAATAATAGTAATAAATAAAACCTGTTCCAAGCCTCCGACTGTCTGTGAGGAGTCCCTCTTCAGTAGCATGGAACGTGGGGCACCTGGGCCCCAAAAACCATCCAATGCCAGTGAGACCTGCCCTTCATGAGCACTTCACTCCTGTTCCTTGGCTCCTGAATACCTTCATGTCTCACTTCCTGTACTGTCACTGCTACTCACACTGTCTTTAAAATGAGCACAGCATAAGAACCCCCAAGGTTGGACTCAAGAGAACAGCACCGTACCAAAGCCCCACACCTCATCACCAGCACCCTGTGGCCAGCCCAGGCCACGAAGCCCATCTCTCTCACTCGCCTCCCTTGAGACTCTGCTCCATAGAGTAGCCCCTTGTGTGCCTTTCAGCCTGACTCCTAACGATGACTCAAGTTCCTGGCCAAACACATGCTTGTGAGAGCTCACCCAACAGCTCTATCCCCAAAACTACACAAACAGTAGTAGTAGTAGTAGAGGACCTCAATACTCCATTATCACAAATAGACAAATGAACTGGACAAAAACAACAAATTACTATTATTTCCAAATATTGGCTTCCTTCGAAACAAGAAAGTCAGCCTAATACAGTACTTAAAAACGGTGCCCAGAGCCAGGAGTGGACCAGGGGTCTCCAGAGTACTTGCTACCCTCCTGTCCCCCATCTCTAGTACCAGAGTATGAGACACCAGTGCTCAGTGACTGTGCCCACTCCACAACATCTGAACACAGATGAAGTCAAGAGAGTGGCCAGTGTCCCTATTCTGGCTAACAAATCACAAAGCCAGCCTGTCCCCAGGCACAAGCTGATGGCAACAGCTCTGCCTCTGAGATGCCCGAGGACACCATATGCATAATTCCTGCACTTCACATAATGCCTTAAAGGAATGGAGCTATAAGCCTTCTGTCCTAAAGGGTCCAGCTTACCATATGCATCAGCCTTCTCTTGACATGCAGCTCCATTCACACAATCCTAGAAAATAAAGGGGAGGGCCAGGGATTTAGATCAGTGGTTCCGGCGCCTGTCTTGCCAGTGCAAGGACCCAGGTTTGATCCTCAGTAACCACATACAGTACTGGGTGTGGAGACTCACCCCCAGCAGCAACCAGTACCACATACCACAGTGCCGGGTGTGGTGGCTCACACCTGTAATCCCAGCACTCAGGAGACAGAGGCAGGAAGATTGCTGTGAGTTCAAGGCTGAGCTCAAGACCAGCCTGAATTACAAAGTAAGACTCTGTCTCAAAATAAAAAATAAATAAATAAATGAAAAATAAATAAAAAGTCTCTCTAATCGAGACTTTCCCGGCTCACCTCGCCCTTGCTTTTTCCCCTGTGGCACCGAGGCTCGCAGGGCCCCCTGTACCAACATTCCCCGCCTGCAGGGTGTGCAGGCTGGGGTCACTCAGCTCCGCGGAGGTTGAGTCTGCATTCTGGAGCCCTGATATCACTAGCTGCTGAGTTGAGAGGGAAACTGAAATCTTAAGACGTGTGAAAGGAAAGACTGAAAGCTTGGACGTGGTGAGTGTGAGGCAGGGTCGGAGGTCCAAGCGGAAATGCCACAGGGTGACTGGATAAAGGAGCCGGAACTACAAGAGCCGCGCTAGAGTCATTCACCTGGGACCAACGTACGGAACTCAAAGCCTAAAAACATGGGATCAGCTGGTAAGAAAACAAAGAATGACAGAAGACAAAGAAGAACCAGAATAGAGCCCAGACAACCCCAGCTGTGAAAACCAGGGACAGCAGGAAGGCCCCACATTCTTTAGTCACTAGGAGGGAAGGAAAAAATCAAAAGGATGATTCGGTGAAGACAGAGCAAGGAACAGTCATGGATCACTTGTGTGTCCATTAATGCAGGGGTCACGGAGCCCAAGGTCTGACCTCCCTTCCTGTTCTGGAGTACGGACGCACAGCTCCCCTCCCCTCCCCCACGGGGCCTGTCGGTCCCCGTAAGCTGATTCTTGCCTGAAAGCCCCAGCCTTCGGTTCCGACGTTCACGTGCCACAGTCCTTGACCCTCCACCAAATGCTCCACCTTGCTGAGCAGCTGTGACACCTGGGTCGCACGATCGTCCTCATCTGCTTTGTTGTCCACCGCGCAGTAGCGGCCTTCATCACTTCCAACCAGCGCTTTCAGGAACTCTTTGCTTTCGATGTAATCCTGCAGCGAGTTATCGCCCAGCTCCTCCTTCCTGGTGAAGACTACAAGGACGCGCCTGCTGGCGTCCGCGCCGAACTCCTCCTGGAGGCCCCGGAAGGTCTGCTCGTCCTCCGCGGTGTAATTCCCAATGGGCACCACCAGGAGCAGCGCGTGGAGGAACGGAGCCGAGAGCTCCAGGCACTGGCGCACGTTGCGGGGCTTGGCTTCGGCACAGGCTAGCGGGGAGAAAATGTCAGGGGTGTCGATGACCACCACCAGCCTCCCCAAAACAGCCCCACTCTCTCGCCTGCATCTCACAGTCACATTCCGTGAGCCGAACCCGGAGTCAAAGGCAGCCCGGCCCAAGATGGTGTTCCCAGTAGCGCTCTTCCCCGCGTGCCGCTTCCCCATCAGCAGGAGGCGGATGGTGGGGGTCCTGCAGTCCCGCTCCAAGGACGGGCTCTCCTGACACGGGCTCCTGCTGCTGCTGCGGGCACAAGACGCAAACATCAGGGTCCACTCGGCACAGGGCGGGTAGGGTATGGCGAGGACGTGCTGTCCCCTCCCTACACCTCAAAGGACCTGCCATCCTCACAACTAGTCGTTTCCCAGCTGCACACTTGTCCCGAAACAAACCTTATTCTTTTGAATTTCTCCATTCAGAGCCATTGGAAGTCAGATAGTTTAGAAACCGCTTATGTGGGCAGCTTTTAAAGTGCCAGGGAACCTCATCACTAATAGTAAGGACTGGACATTGCTAAAAACAGATGCAGCCTGGTTGTACAGTCCCAGCCACAAGAGGATGAGGCAGGAGGATCCCTGGAGTCCAGGAGCCCAGGACCAGCCTGAGCAGTGCTGCAAGGAAGACCACTTCTCAGAATGATATGAACATCTTCAAATAATATAGGTATGTCTAGATGTGAAAAATCAGAATCTCACAGGAAGAGGCTGGAAATCTGTATTCATCAAATGCCAAGTTTGGGAAACACTGTCCTACATAAGCAGATAGTAACATGAATATGTTAGCAAGTGTGATGTGGGCTGTGCATTCGATTCTAACAGCACTGCAGGAGACAAACTGGAAATCATCGCTCATGGGGGTCACGCATATCTTGTGCCACAGAAAACCAACAGAGGAGCGTGGAGGGCTGGGCCCGACCACAGGCGCCCCTTCTGCTGAGCCACTCACTAGCTGAGGTCCCCGCTGTGCTGAGCCATTCCGGCCTCCTGCAGAGGATGGAAAAGCCGTCATCTACTTCGAGAAATGTATTTTCTAGCACCGGGAGCACTGAGCTACATCCCAATCATGTTTGCTTGTTTTTGATTTTATGTTTTATTTTGTTTTCTGGTGTGTGCATGTGTGTCTGTGTGTGTCTGTACATGTGACAGGATCTTGTTAAACTGCACAGGTTAGCCTCAGCTTTGTGCTCCTTCTTCTCAACCTCCAGATTAGCTCGTATATGTCACAATGCAGCAGTCATTCAGTCTTCAAAAGTGTCCTTCCATACTGGGTACACTTGTTATCCCAGCTACATGGAAGACGGAGGTTGGAAGATCACAAGTTCAAGTTCAGGACAGACTAAACAACTTAGGGAGATCCTGTCTCAAAAATACATTTTGAAAGAGAAAAGTGGGGACGGAGCTCAGTGGCAAAGCACTTGCATAGCGTACTTGAGGTCCTGGACTCAGTCCTTAGTACCAAAACTATGTCTCAGATGAGATGATGTATAAGAAAAGGATTTGTCCAACAGATACAAGAAAAAAATTCTGAACATCACAAATGATACAGAGAATAAAAATCTAAATTACAGTGAGATATGACTGTACTCCAACAATAATGGCTGTTATCAAAAAGATGAAAGATAATGAGTATCAGCATGGATGAGAAGAAAAAAGAAACCGCACACTCTTGGTGGAAATGTAAAATAACACAGTCACTATGGAAAACAGCATAGAGTTCTCCAGTTAATGAAAAATAGCACCCAAACCCCTCCTGGGAATACACTCAGAGAAAATGACACCATTACGTTGAAAAGGCACCGGCAAGCCCATGGCCAATACAAAAGAGCAACCTGAGTGTCTGTGAATTAACAGATAGACTTTTAAAAGGTCATACATATACACAATGGAATATCCTCCTCCCCAGGCAGAAAAGAGAAGAAAATCCTGCCATTTGCAATGTAGGTCGAACTGGAGATCCTTGTGTCAAGGAAAATTAGCCAGGCACTGAGCAACCCACACTGCGGGACCTCAGTCTGACTTGGAATAGAAGGGTTGGTCTCGCTGGAGGAGGGAGCGGGACGGGGTTACCAGAGGCAGGAGGAGAGGGAGGGAGAGGGGTGGGGGAGGTGGGCCAGCCTGTCGGGGTGGAGATGGCCGCTCTGCACCATCACTGGGGGTGGGAGCGTGCCCTGCAGTCAGAGGTCATGTACTATCTCAAAGGCTAGAAGCAAGGATTCTGAATGTCTGATCGCTTTGACCTCTGCAGGAGCAGAGGGTAAGTATCTGAGAAGAGACTCATGTCTAAATCAAAACATCACATGATACCTGTTACTAGCAAGGATTCTGAATGTCTGATCACTTTGACCTCTGCAGGAGCAGAGGGTAAATATCTGAGAAGAGACTCATGTCTAAATCAAAACATCACATGATACCTGTTACTAGGTACAATTTTATATATAATTTAAATTTACATGTCATTTTTAAAAATTACCTGAAGAGTTCCATGGCTCATCATCCATCATTACCTCAAGTAACCCACAAGCAAAAGTTTGGCTTCTTGTCCCCAAGCCCTCGTGCTGTCCTGGCCCCAATGTCTTAGTTCCAGAGAGATAACAATGATCCTACAGAATGGAAGCGAAGCCACTAGACCCCAATCCTCTTCTTAGAACATGGCCCAAGAGGGCCACAGGACAGGCACCTGACAAAGGCTTCCTGACACAGGGTTTTGTCCCACATTTGAGGACAGCCCCAACCCACCGAGAAAGTGGTCAGGGCAGCTTCTGGAGCTCAGAACAAGGAAGACTGAGTCCCAGGCCAGCGACACAGTCGTCAAGAGGAAGGGAAGGGCTAACAGACGGGCTTCATACGGGTGAAACCCGAAGTATGATCTCAGGAGAAATATTCATGACCTTCTGTGCCTAGACTGTGGGATCCTAGCTGTGAAAGTCTGGGAAATGGTAGAAGACTGAAGGTGGAAATCAGTGTCCCTGTCCCCTGCCCCTCAGCCAGGCTGGCAGTGCCAGTACCACCCCCTCTCATCTTCTCGGGGCTGCTCTGTGACACCTTTCCAAGTTAAAAGGCTCCCGAGAAGACTCTTTCTCCCCTGTTGTTCCTCGCTTCCTACCCTGCCTCCTCCGCCCTCTTCCTCGCCCTGGGCTGAACAGCCCTGGACCACCTCTGCCTAGGGCAGCTGCCCCACACGGCTCCCCAGTGAGTGTGCCTGCACAGGCTGGGGTGACACACTGCACGGGGAGGAAACCTCCACAGAGTCCTGCAACCCAACTTGGCTTTCGTGGGTCAAGCCCATCATCACCCTGCAAAGGTGTGCTAGTAGAGCACATCCACACTGCACACACATCACACACATACCTCAGGCCTGTCCCTTGGCCCCCCTCCGCCGCGGCACCTCCACGCTTTGCCTTGACCAGTCCCTCCATCCTTTGCTGAGTAGAAGCAGACTCTGGTTCCCCTCAGGCCAGCGGCAGCAACTCTGACGGAGGGCCTGGAGCTGTGAAGTGAGGACAGGAGGGACATGACGACCATTTGAGGACCAGCATCCTGAGGAGGAGGATTTCTGCGTGGGTCTGGGAAGGAAGAGGCTTCTATAATTAGATTTCATATCAAAGAGGCAAAGCGCAGTCGCACAGGAAGTTGAGAGTGCACGGGGTAGACACACGCAGGAGCAGAAGGGCCTGAGGGAGGCGAGAGGCCGCACCGCCCCACCTCTGCCAGGCCTCCGCCTTTCGGGTCAGCACAGAGCAAAGGCTGTGGGAGTGTAGCCCTTACGCACGCCTTGTCCTATTGTCCCCACAACAACCTCTCTCACCTGACCCTTCCAAGGTCTAGGCAAAAATATGAAGACAGTGTTTCCTTACACTACCTTGATCCTGAAGCAGCCTTTACTTCCTGTAACAAGTCACCTCTTTCTCCCCAAGGGTGACCCTAAAACCTGCAATCGTGAGGCTGGAGCCCACAGACCAGAGCTGCTTCTCCCCCATGAACAGAATTCCCGAACTGCAGAGCCTGATGACTTTCGGTACCTCACACCACACAGTGCTCTTTTGAGAGAGACCGTCGTGTCCCGAGGAAGTTTAGCACCTGTTAGAGCAAAATCACAGAGCCCACTTCTCACCCGAGTGTTCCCACTTTTCACCCGTGTGTTCCCAATTTCCCACCCATGTGTTCTTTGCATACATGGCACAATAGCATTGAGTACATTGCAGGGTACCGCACCCCCAGAGCTTTCCCCCCCTGTGACTTTTCGGGAGCACTAGGCCCCCTGAACCACGACCCCACCCTGTTCTGTCCCCGTGACTCCGATGGCTTTTGACCCTTCCCAGGCAAATCAGGCTGCACTGCCCTGGTGGGACCAGCTTGTTCCAGGCTCACCCCTGAGCGAGTCCTTCCCCGGGGCGCCCCACACACAGTGTAGAAGCCACCAGCTCGGGCTCACACTGGCTTTCCCAGTGTCAGAGGTGGTGCTGAGCCCTCCCCACTACTGAGATATGGGCAGGTGTCCCATCCCCTGCGCCGCCCTCCCCGGCCAGCCTTGAGGACTCTTTTCCACAATACCAACCTAGACTAAAGCATGGTTGAGCTGGGATGGTCCAAAGGGGCTTTAGGGGACACTGAGGCCACATGTTGGTGGGAAAACAGAAAACTTATCGCCCTCTTCCTACCTCCTCAGTAAAGGAAGGACCCAGAAAGAGTTGTATCTCCTTCCCTGGGCACTAGGGTAGTGTATATAAAATCAATTCATTAAAACGATGAGACCCAAATCATAGACCAGCACAACACAGTTCCGCCAGCGGTGAAGGTCAGTCCACAGGCAGAGAAGCTTCAGTGAGATGTCGCTTGAGTGTTGACAAGACAATGAACAGAAGGAAGAAAAATACTCATAAATGAAATATTAAGCATTTGAGAAGTCAGAGTCAAATCAAAGATCTGATAACTCCTCGATGGTTTAGCAAGATGATTACTTGCTGAGCTGACTATTTTGCGAATGATCTTTCGGCAAATTAGCTCTTAGGGAATTGATTTTTCCGGTGGAAGGCAGGCTGCCTCGGATTCCAGGTCCTCAGAGAGGAAGGACTGCCCCCTAGGGGCTGTGTGAGGAGTGACAGGAGCCCAGAGGGCAGGCTGAACCTCTCCTTCCTTCTCCGCAGCCCCCAGGGCTCAGGGGTGGGGAAGGCACTGGACCTCCAGAAATCACAGCCAGGTAGGGGCAGTCACCCAAACGAGGAGGAGCCCTCCAGAACTGGGCAGTGCGTAAGGCATGAAGACTGGCGAGACGCCTGCTGTCAAGCCCATCGCAGTTCCGGAATGGAAGCCCAAACCTGCCCCACGGAACTCCCCAGAAGGAGGCCCACAGCCCGCAGGCCTGTGAGGTCAGGAGACGCGGGCTTTAAACACCCCCTCCCTTAGGTTAGGACCTGATTAACATTAAAAATACGTCTTTTGTGAGTTTCTCGAATGTTAAAGCCCCTGAAGAAATACTGACCATCTAGAAAGGACAGGAAGACATTTTTCTGGGTTGTTTTTGTTTTTGTTTTTGTTTGATTACTTGGGTATTTTTGTTTTGTTTTGTTTTGCTTTGGTTTGGTTTGGTTTGGTTTTTGTACCAGAGATAGAATTCAGAACCCTGCATCCAGAACCACTGAGCTAAATCCATGGAGACATTTTGAGATTCCAAGGTTATTGCTAAATAAAATATTGATAAGTACCATAAATGCCCTAATTTCCCAACCCCAAGAGTAACTCTTGGGAGCATTACAATGAATTCACACTCGAACTCAGAACAGACAACTTCACGGCAGCTACTGCCTTTTGGCCTGAGGGATAATCTCTACCAATCAGTAGAAAATTCTACTTTTGCCTTCGCATCAACCCTTTCTCGAGGCACAAAGGACCTGGGACCAAGGACTTCAGGATTGTGTTCCTCATTGCACCAGGACCCACCTTCGTGGAGAGACCATAAAAGATAAACCCAGGACCTGCCCACTTACTGCAGCAAACACTGAAGAGGAGAGGATGACCTTGTCTGACGCAGGACCGGAGACATCTCATCTCCGTCCCAGGGGCACGTGCTCCTGCGCCAGGTGCGGGAGTGACCAGTCTCAGGCTGAGCTCGAGCAACAGATGCCACAGGCACCCGGAGTGCTGCGAGCAGCCTGCGCGTCCCAGAACGGGTCCAGAGGGAGAAGCAGCGAGCCGGCAAGGGGGTCCCCAAGAGCGCACGGGACAGGAAGAGCAAGGGGTGCACACTGTGTTTGGGAAAAGGGACCGTAAAGGAATTTCAAAGAAAGATGAACTGCGGGCTCCTGTTCCCTGTGGACTGGTGGCCATATTGAAGAGAACGCCATTCACTGCACGGACAGCTTTCTTGTTTTGAAAAATATTATCACATGTTGTCTCCCTCCAGAGATGGAGAATATGTGTGTTTACTACAGTTTGGGCAGATGGCAGTGAAGTGTCTGGTAACGAAATTTGTGTATTTTGACAACTTTCTCGTGGAATTATGCATCTTATTCAAAGACAGCCCGTGTTTTTTATAATATTGTTAATTATGAAATCTCCCAAACTGGGCTTAAACTTTCAATCCTCCTGCCTCAGCCTCCCGAGTACTGGGATTACAGGTGTGCCCCACGTCCGGTCCACTTCGTGTTATTTTGGCCTTATTTCTGAGCTGATTCCAGGACTGGCTGCCATCACAGAACTGACTCAGGCAGGAGCGTCCTGGCCGCCAGCTGAGGTCAGCGAGGCAGCTGAGTCAGGCTTCGGAAATGCGCTCCACTCTGCTCACTATCTGGGACCTGACTTCCGCACAAGCGCCCTCCACCTCCACAGAGGCCGGAAGGAGGGCTGAAGACAGCAGTCGGCCTCCGGCCCAGCGCACAGGCAGCTCCGCAAAGCAGACTTTGTCTCCCCCATGAGCCTCGCGCTGTGAGTGCGGGAGCAGATATCCCACACCCTGTTGGACCACCGGCCACACTCTGCCCTTGGCCCCACCCAGCAGCCACAGCCACCTGGGGACTGCAAGAGCAAGAGTCAGGGCTCCTGTCCACGGGGTCAGGCACCAGGGAGCCCACTCCCAAGGGCATCCTGCAGTCTGACTTGGATCCCTCAAAGATAAGACCTGGGACAGAGACTGACCACCTGTGTCCTGTGATCCCTCCAGTGTCCCCCACAGGCGCCAGCTCAACCCTAATCCCTGCGCAGGAGACTCAGGCTCTTCCTCTTGGGCAGCGATGGTCCGGGAACCGTTCAGGATTCATCCCAGGTCTCCCACCCTTGGCTCCAAAGCCTCTATACTGACAAATGCAAAAGGGTCCCAGCAACCTGAGTGCAGTGAGTGGTCCAGACAAGAAGGTGCTGGGGCGGCAACACAAGGGTGGACTCAGGTTGAAGTCCCTGTCGTATTCTGGTCTCAGCCTGCCCTGACCGGCGACGCCAAACCCTGTCTCGCATGGCGCTCTCCAAGACCTCATCTGGCCAGGCAGACAAACCAAGGACACCCCAGCTCCTCCACACCCCAAGTGCAAGCACAGGCCCCCCTCCGCCCTCCTTGCGCTCATCTTCTCGAGTCCCCTCTGCTTCCGACCCGAGTCCTCCCCAGTCTCACACAAGTGATCGTGAGATGAAGCCACTTACCCATAATGACCCGCTGTCTCCTTCACCTGTGAGAATCAAAGGTGGGAAGTGGGAAGATGTGAGAATCAAAGAAGGCATTAGGTGTCTCCGGCATTGTGCGTCCCTCCTCGCTTGGGTTCATGAAAATCTGATCACTATCAGACACAGGGGCGCAGGTGGATCCTGGGAGAGGGGCTGCACCGGCCCCCCAGCAGCACTGGGACTGGGGTGGGGTAGGAGCGTGACGGGGAGAGACAGGGGCCAGCAAGTGCCTGCACGGGTTGCAGGCCCCCCACAGTTTTTCCAGCTCAGCGTGGAAGCTGAAGAGAAAGGGCAACCTGAAGAGGCTTCGTGGACAAAGAAGGATAGAGCAGCCACTGGTGCGGCTCTGTGCCCGGGAGCAAGCAGGCGCCATGTCAGGGCTCTGAGGAAGGACCATGATTAGAGGCCCCTCACTGTCTGTGAGCCCAGCAGAGTGGGGCCTCCAGAGACATAGAAATAGGATTGTGCTGAGGAAAATAAGTGCAAATCCCTGCTGATTAACTAGGCAAGTCGAGTCTGCCCCAAGGCGATGTATCAGAGCATGCAGTTTTCTTTTTTAAAGTGTTGCTAATGTGACTTTATTTTTGTTTCAAAGAGAATAAGAGGAAGTCAGGATATTGGCAGAAAGCAAACCGAAGACTTCTCTGCCTCCTAATAACAGAAGCCTGGTGGATGTGAGGGCTAGGCCTCACCTACACCCCTCCATGCCCTTTGCTCACAACTTTTGGTTGCTGTCCATGGCCTACCCCGTTCCCATCCACATGCAGCTGTCCCTTTGCTGAAGTGGGGAAGCGAAAATCTGCCTAAGTTAATAAAACTAAATCATTTTCTATTAACCATTAAAATAGTTAAGGTTAAAAACTCAAAAGCAGTCAGGGATGGCGGTGAATGATTACAGAAGGATCAGAAATCCAAGCCCACCTGGAAATTTAGGGAATTAGCAAGAATCTAAGAATTCAACAATTAGAAAAGGGGCCTGGGATATAACTCAAGGCAGACAGCACTCAATTCCAGAGAGCATGCACACCAAAAAACTTAAAAATCTGAAAATAGATTTCATTGATACCAGACAATGGAATCTTTGGACTCAAAGGCGGTAGAAATGAAATTAACCTACTTGCAGGCACAGGTCAGACAAGACTCTAATGAGAAGGGAGCCAGCACAGACCCAGAAAAGAGGACACACTGTTCCCAGGACAAAGAAAGCAGTGAGCTTTAACGAATGTGAGCAGTGAGCTAAAAATCCCCTGAATTTCCACCACCCAAGACCATGGCTCCAGAAGACGCCATCTTGCTAGACTCAGACCAGCAAGTGTCACAGTGGACTTGTCTCAGGAGTAGGTTCTTGCGGCTGCTCCAGGCTTTCTGAAGGGGTTGAAGGATGTTAGATGCTCAGGCTGCTATCACTGCTAAAGAAACACAAAAGTGTGGGCAAAAATGAGGGAAGGAAGAAAGGAAAAATCACAGACAGCTCTAGCAGGCAACAGGCCAAATGAACCTTGTGCTACAAGCTTGGACTCTACATTTTTTTTTTTTAGATTTTTTGAGACAGGGTCTCGCTTTGTAGTTCAGGCTTTGGAGCTCAGCCTCCAACTCACATCACAGCAATCTTCCTGCCTCTGCCTCCCGAGTGCTGGGATTACAAGCGTGAGCCACCATGCCTGGCACTGTGGTATGAAGTACTGGTTGCTGCTGGGTATGAGTCTCCATGCCCAGTGTGGTATGTGGTTACTGGGGATTGAACCCGGGTCCTTGCACTTGCAAGACAGGTGCCGGAACCACTGAGCTAACTCCCTGGCCCTAGACTCTACATTTTTAAATGATCGATGTGTCCACAGGCAGACCTGAGCAGAATCTGTTACCCATGGGTTAGGAAAGCAAAGGAAACAGCACACATGTGGTGACAGAGAAGCCACACTTTCATCTCATCTTACTTACTTATCAGATATCGCAGGCTTGAGGGAAGTGTTGGTATTTTCAACGAAAGTTGTTTTTAAGTTGCTGCAAAGTAACTCAGGTAACTGATATCATGACCAACACATCAGAGATGCTATTTATAGTGGAGTGAAGGGGAAACTAATAAAATATCTCCCGGCTATGTGGCCTCCAGAACTAGTGATTTTTAAGTCTACTAGAGCATGTAAAGCTGGAAGGTTTGCTAAGACATTTTCCTTAGTAGTAACTCATTTATTTTGTACGTCTGCTGTTTCTGTGGCTTTAGCAATCTTATGATAGGGCTGTTGGAAAGAGCACAGGGGTGCATTAGTTAGGTTCTCATCACTGTGGCCAAACATTTGAGAAAGTCTGTTTAGAAGAGAAGTTCATCTTGGCTCAAGGTTTCAGGAGTTTCAGTCCATGGTCAGCATGTTCCATGGCAGGAACATCATAGTGAAGGATGTGGCAGAGGAGCACTGCTCAATTCAGGGCACCTGGGAAGCAGAGAGCGGGGTTAGAGGCAGAGAGGAAGGGGCTAGGGACCAGATACCATCCCCAAGATCACACTTCTGCAGTGTGGGTTACCAGTCTCCCAAGTATCTATGAATCACCACAAGTGGCGACAGGTCTGTGACACTCAGGTGTCTATTCTGCTGTCCTGCTGTGGGGTCTCTATCTTGAGTGTGTCCCGAGAAGAGCTGGACAGGGACAGTGGAAAGAAGGAAAACCAATTGGAAGGGGAAGAGGAGTCCGAGGAGGTCTGGGCCAGAAGCCACAGAAGCCAACAGTGGACAGGCGCTAGGCTGGACGTGGAGACCATGAGGTGCAGGTGGACACACAAAGGACTCTGCACCTGGCCCCCTACACGGCCACACCAGTGCCTCCCTAGAAAACCCTGACTAAGCTCCACACTATCTCTTCTGCAGGGACACTCAGGGCTGGACAGACTGGCACCCAACACAGACACGCATCGCAAAGTGTCCAAGACCTGTCCTGTTAGTGGCCTCAGATATATCCTCTGCCACCACCCAGCAAGCCACTGGGTTTGTGTTCATTGTGACCTGTGCCCAGGTCCTGCGGGTGAGCCACCACACAGAGGCTCTCAACCAAGGTCACTGGTGAGTCTGAAATCCTGCCCGATTCGGTGCCTGGGCTGTGCCCAACCACAGGATACTCTTGCTCTGCGGCAGGGGCCACTACACCAGATGTGGTGGCACATCCCTGGAATCTTAGCTAGCAGATGTCTAAGCAAAGTGTTGCAAATGAAGTATGGCTTCTGTAGAAGCGCCTTCAGTAAATGAGAAGAGAGAAATTAAGAACCAGGTTATTAACAAGAGGACATAAATGTAAAAATGTGGAGCTGGGCATTCTGGCACTTGCGGGAATATCAGCATTCTGGGAGGCTGAGGCAGGAGGATTTCAAGCCCAGCCTAGCAACTTAGCACCTCAGGCTGCCACTCAGGGTCCACCTTCTGCACCAAGGCTTGGGCTCCTCTGACCCTTTCTGAGAAGAGAACGTAAAGCAGCCCCAAGGTGCAGCGCCAGGTCCTGGACTCCTGCTGCACCTGCTGGGCTCCACCCCACAGCTTCTGGTCACAGGAACAGAGAATTGCAAGAGTCTGGAGCATTAGGTCCTGTGCCCCGAGGAGGCGACCTACTTAGGGAGGCGGGGACTTCGGGACAAAACTCAGCAATGGATAAAAAGCTGATGACTCTCCAGTCTCTCAGAAACTGGGGAAACTCCAGAGCCCAGCTCTCTCCCCTCTCCCTGTGTCCCACAGTTGTGTACGGGTGGCGCAGGGGCCACGGAGCTGCACTGTCCATCTCCTCAGCAAGTTCCCAAAGGAACGCTGAGGGTCCGTCCAGAATGAGGCACCGACTCTCTTTTCTGAATGAAGCCAGGGGCTTGATCCCCAGCATCACCAAAGAGATGAGAAGGGAGAAGAGGAGGAGGAGGAGGAGGAGGATAAACAGTAAGAGCAAGACGCCATCAAAGTGGGAATAGAAAAGCTCCCACTCAAACACCAATTAGACCTATGGAAGAAATAATAGTATTTCGGGAAGCAATATGCAAAATAATTGCATAATTTTCTTCTTGCTCTGTAGTTCCGTGAATCTATTTTAGAATGGATGTCATTTTACAATGTTCATATCTCAGGCTGGGGATTTAGCTCAGTGGTTCCGGACATCTACCTGGCAAGCACTAGGTCCTGAGTTCAATCCCCGGTATCACACATCACAGTGTTGAGCATGTTGGTGGCTCACACCTGTAATCCCAGCACTCAGAGGCAGAAGCAGGAAGATTTCTGTGAGTTTGAGGCTCGACTGGGCTACATAATGAGCTCAGGAGCATCCAGAACTACAATGCGAGACTCTGTCTCAAAAATACATAAAATGTTCATATCTCAAGACTTTTTCACTTCAAAAAGCAAGTAAGGCAGCCCAAGACCCCCAAGAAAAGTGGAATCTAAGGAACAATGCAAGAAGAGTCGCGGTCCCCTCCTGGCTTTTCTGCTTATACTTTCTCATCCGAGGAAGAGGAGGACAGCACTCGCACTGGAAGAGCCACAGCATTGTGGGCACATGTGGGCCCCAAATGGTCGGCCCAGGCCAGGTATTCAGATAGCCCAGGGCAGAGAGACACTCACCACTGCCCTGTGGTTACCCCGCTTTCTCTTCTCACCCTTTCTGTGTATTAGAAGGAGATGTTTGGGTGGAAGGAAATCATGTGCGTTTATTCATTTGAAACTCACACTTTGATTCTGTTTCGCTAAATCAGTTTTGATACCAGCAGAGGAGACAGATCTTCTCCTGAGCCCACTGGGCGGCTGGACAGCACCGAACCCCAACAGGACAGAGGCCAGAGCTCAAAGCAGCGGGGTCAAGTATGCCCACTGGCGCCTTGGAGCCCAAGTCACCGCGCGTCGGGGTCTGGCGCCCCCTCCTGGTAGCAGAGTGTCCCTGCGAGCACGCGGACCACGTCCCGGTTTTCTCCTGGACTCATGCGGCGCTTTCCGAGTTCGCTGGGCTGCGGCCGCCGCCCAGCAGTGGCACTTTCTAAGGACCTGAATTAGAAAAGTTAGCTAGTGCCCTCCGGCTTCCAACCTGTAAAGCCAAGGTAGCAGAAAAGACTAAAACAGTCTCTGCTAAGTGACTTTACCACCTAACACCCTGTGCAAGCCGGGGACACAGAAAGCTTCCCCTGGGGCTTTCCGCCCGCTGGGCCTCTCTGTGGCTCCACTCAGCCCCTCTGAGCACTGGCAGGGTGGGCTCCCCTTTCAGGCTGCACCCTTTGCTTCTCCGAACTCCATCTCAGACACTGCGCGGAGGATGGGCCCCGCTCGGCTCGCTTTTCTTGCCCAGTTCGGCTAGATCCGCTCGTCCAGCAGGGGGCGCTAGCACGGCGATCGGTCCGGACACCGCAGCAGGCGCGGACGCAGGCGCAGGGTTTACATCCATCCTGATGTAAGCCGCCCGTCAGCTCCCACGGTCTCCAACCCCGCGGTCACAGCGCTGTGACACCGGGAGAAAGCAAGGCCACCGAAAAGGCGAAGATCGGTGTTGGGAGAAAGGGGACGGACGGGTGGAGCGAGAGGATTTTAAGGCGGTGAAACGACTGCTCGTACTATATAGGTAGAAAAGCTAGTTAGAAATATGGCAGGCAGGCAGACAGACAAGGCAGGCCCTGGGAGGAAACGCACGAGAAAGGAGACTGTTACAGAAAATCCTGGAAAACAGTGACCGATTAAGGCCTCATTCTCCTGAATAACTAAGTCAGTAGGGGGTCAAGGTCTAGACTCACCTCCTCCCTTCCCAGGAATGTAATAACTGTAAATTTCCTGGGACGCAGGGCCAGGAATCTGGCCCACCTGGAAGAGTCTCCTGATGGGAGAAGGACCCTATATGACTTAATTTCTCATTGGACCCCATTTGATCAAGATTGCTTAAACAACTGTACTTGTTACAATTCCATTGGTTTGCTCGTTTCTTTTGAATCTTATTGGAAGCCCCCACCTTAAACCCACCTCACCTCATGGCTTTGTTCCATAAAAGCCCTCTGAAAAGTGAGGTGGGTGGATTACCCACCTTTCTGGATTCCCCCTTCTGTCTCTCTTAGGCAGAAGCTTTCTCTCTCAATAAAATTTTCCTACTCAAACCTCCATCGGTCGTTCCTAAGATTCATTCTTCGATTTTACAGAACAGGAGCTCGCGTGTTGAGTAGGGGGCCAGGCCTTGCTCTCCTGTGTCAGGACCAGTCAGCGCTCACCGGAAAAGCCACCAGCCCTGCGATGGTAAATACCCAGCAGCACCCGGACCCCCGCAGGGAGACTGGCATTCTAAAGCTGCCTTGGGTCCCCGCGCGCCGCCACTGGGCAGCACTTCCTTGGCCTTGTCCACCCTCGTTCAAGATTCCTCCTCTCCCCTGCCACCCACAGCAGAAACCGCCAGCTAGGGCTGGGCAGCAGTCGTGGCTAGGGTCACTGGAAAAGTGTTTCTTCTTTATTTCCTCTTAAAGCCAAAAATGAACGCATGTCTAGCTAGGTGTGGTGACTCATGCTTGTAATCCCAGCACTTTGGGAGGCTAAGGCAGGAAGATCGGAAGTGTGAACCCAGCCTGTTCTGCTTAGCAACTTCACAAGACTTAGCCGGCATCTTCTGGGATAGCAAACTTCATTTCTGCTGTAAGGGAACAATGTATTTTTATGACTCCTCCCCTTCCGGAATGCTGAAAAGATCATTGTTCGCTACATTCATTCGTTTAACAAATATTTACTGTGCCTTGCGTGGCCCCTGACTTGGAGGCCTTGACTTTGCAGGGCAAGCATGGCTCCTCAGGGCTCACCAGCCTCCTTAGCAAGGGTCAACCCTCCCAGCATCAATTCCCACAGTGTGCACTAGAGGGCGCCATCCTTCTACCGGGTGAGTTGGCCCGTTCTGGTCCTCAATGCTCATACGCAAACCAACCGAGAAAACAATCCTGCATGACTTGCATTTTAAAATCAAAGCAAGTCCCATTTCTCGGATGCATCAAGAAAGACAGAAACGGTATCACTGCTCCCAGGGAGGTCTGCTTTCCAGGAGATGCCATAGGCAGAGCCTACGGCTTTGTGGGTTTCCGCACCATTATGAAAACTGAAAGCTGTTTCCTCTCCACAACAGCAGAAAACTGCAATAAACACATCTTCAGGCAAATGTGCAGCGGTGCAGCCTACTAACTGCACTGTCACTGTTTATTGTGACGTCTAAACATCTAATTCCAGCACTTTGAGAGCCTGAGGCCAAAGAATTAGATTCAAACCCAACCTGGGCAATTTAGCAAAACATTGTCTCAAAAAAAAAAAAAGAAAGAAAGAAAAAGAAAAAAGAAACAAAATAAAACAAGCTTGGGGATATAACTTACTGCCAAAGCCCTGAATTCGATCCTCGGTATCAGAAAAAAGAAATGCAGCCTCAAAAATATTTCATCACATTTGAAAAATTAATAGGTATGATTATTTTTTATATTATCAAACATCCTCAATAAGCCCAGTGATGACCAGGAAAGCGGAAGTGTTAAGAGCACGTGTCGGGATAGTGCCTGAATTTGCCCAGGCATTGCGCGGTGGAGACTCCAGCCTCCCTAGAGCCCAGGAGACAATAAACAAGGAAATAAATAGTGCATCTCCTGAGCTCTCTGCCCGGGTGGGAGCAGGAAGGCCCAGTGGGACCTGTGCACTTGGACTTTAGCAGATGCTCAATCGGCATCCGCTAAGACAGTCTCAGTCCTGCAGATAGGAGATTAGTTAGAAAGCATTGTAAGGCAATTAGGCAAAGCTGGGCCCTTAGCATAGGAAACAATTGACACTCATTCACTGGTTAGCATTATAAAAAGAGAAAGGTACTGAGCCCCCTACATCCCCTGACAATAGATAAATAGCAGTGGGTGATATTCTCAACAGGCATCAAACTCCCTGGCCCATTTCCTCTCTGGAAATTCTTTGCAGGCGACTGACTTGTTTGCCCATTTAATGCCCCATTTCGTCAGTGCTACCTGGGTGACCGTACTTGTCATCTTATTGGTGGACTGTGGTTTTGTCCCACCTTTTGCTCACCTTGTGATTTTCCAGTCTTATACTTTTGTCCCGCTTTGTACCTGCCTCACCTCACGGCTTCACCCCATAACACACCTTTAAAAAATGAGGTAGACAGGCAGCCTACTTTCCAGGCCTTCTTCTGTCTTCGAAGCTGCCCTTCAATGAATTTTTCCCAACCGTAAGTCCCATCGCTCCTAGAATTCATTCTTCAGTATTAAAGAACACCCACTTGTTTCCGGTGTCCGGCAGATTGATAGTTGTAATATCCCCAGCTTGGATTATTTTCCTTGTTTGGATTACTTGCTGTCCTCGAGTCAATAGGAGCTCTTTCTTCTCCTTTGAGTTGTTGAAGTAGAATATTTCTTCTACTAATTTTCTGATACTGAACTGCCCTAATATTTGTAGGATAGAACATTCTTGGTCAGGAAAATATATTTTCCTTGTTTTTTCATTTTTTTGTTTTGTTTTGTTTTGTCAGAAGGGGTTGTTTTTTAAAACAGAGGCCCCCAGTTAAGGCAGAAAAGGAACCCGAGGGTGCTCAACGACCAAGCCACACACCAGGCAACCCGGCAGATTTTAGTAAAGGGAGTCTCAAGAGCCGGGGAGGACAAAGGGAAGAGGAAAGGAAAAGGAAGGAAAGGAAAGAAAGAGAGAGAAAGAGATGTGCAGAGAGGAAGAGGAGGAGGAGAAGGAGGAGAAGAAGAAGAAGAGGAAGAAGAAGAAGAAGAAGAAGAAGAAGAAGAAGAAGAAGAAGAAGAAGAAGAAGGAGGAGGAGGAGGAGGAGGAGGAGGAGGAGGAGGAGAAGAAGAAGAAGAAGAAGAAGAAGAAGAAGAAGAAGAAGAAGAAGAAGAAGAAGAAGAAGAAGAAGAAGAAGAAGAAAAGAAAGAAGAAGAAGAGAGTAGAGCAGGGGGTCAGTGACTTATAGGCCTGGATTCAGGTGTGCAGGCCCGACAAAGGCATTCTCCTTGATAGTTGAGTTTTAAAGGTAACTTGGTCCTGAGTGGCTGTCTTGAGTTTTGAGCAGTTATGGAAAGGTGGGCCCTGAGTTTTAAGAGATATGGCCTTCACAGTAAAAGGGAACAGAACCTGGTAGGAGGTTTTGAGTAAAGAGTTTTTGCCAACACCAGAGAGTCATACTGTAAGGTTAGGTAGCTTATAACATTGCAACTTTTCTGATACCGCCTACATAGCCCAGGCTGGCCTCAAATTCAGTCATCCTCCTGCCTCAGCCTCCCAAGTCCTGGGATCACAGTTGTGCACCACCGTGCCAAGTAGGATATAATTGTAAATATATTTCTAGATAAAATGTGCTCTTTATTTTGTAGTTTTGCAATAACTGTCCTAAGTGAGAGTGCTCTAACACTTTCCTCTCTTTGTTCTTCTTCTCCAAGAAGTTTTCAATGTTTTAAGAGTTGCTTTAGATGAGTTTTAAACACACACATACCTGTTTTCTAGGACTCTGTGTATGAAGGCTGTTTTTCAAAGTTGACACACCATCCTAGTAAAACCATCTAGGCCTCCTATCTTAATTAAGTTGTGAGGATAAGGGTTGTATTTCTTTACTACTAACTAAAGTTACCTGATAATTATAGGTACATTCAGTTATTTTAAGTATCTTGCAGTAATTTGTATTTTAGTAGAAAATTGTCCATTTCATCTAAACATGAAATTGTCATAAACTGTACACAGTATTCTAAATGTTATTTTTCAAAATTTTTATTATATTCATAGTTATAATCACATTTTTACTAACACCTTTATATGA
>PVIR01016207.1:0-36911 GCA_004026965.1 Petromus typicus
CCAGTTCCCTTGACAGAGCAGTTTCTCAGGCTGCACGCTGTTTGCACAGAGTAGTTCTCCCCAGCCCGGGCAGCAGGCAGAGTGGTTTAATAGTCAGTCTGTAGGTGAGGAAGTGAGGTTCAGTGACAGGGCTGGAGTCAGAGTCTGAGCTCCAGCTCTTCCCTCTTCTCTCATCCTGGGTGTAAAGCAATGGAGTGTGAGCCCACGAACACACACACACACACACACACACACACACACACACACACACACACGCACACACACAGGGACATATGCACACGTGCGCACGCATGCAGACACCTCACCATGTGCTTAGTCTGAAGGCATAGAAATTCCATTTCAGTTAGGAATGTGACATGCCCACAACGTTTATCACTACTGGACAGTATCACAAGGAATAAGTGTTGTAATTAGAAAGAAGGAGACCATCTGAGATGTAAACAGCAGTGAGGAGGAGGCAGATCATTCAGCACAGGTTTGACCTTCCACTGGCGACACCCAGGACATTCAGTTAACAAACATTTCCAGTAATGATTCAGCAAGGTAAGTGAGTAACCACATTGGTGCTTTCCAATATAATAAACACAAAGGTGAAAAAGCCCACTTATAGTAGCTACAGACATTATATCAAGTTATGTTAAAATGTATGTGAGGATGGTTTGGAGGCTCCATCAAGGGATATAAACAAACACACAAAGAACAAGAAATACTTCTAAGAAAATTCTGCATGTTGGTGCATATTCTGCACATATGCCATCTATTCTTACATGAATATTTAAATTAGCACAATCCAAATTTAAAAAAATAGATCCTGCAAATGATATAAGCTAAAGCTTATGGGAGAAAAAGACACAGATGAGAAGAAGGTAAATTCTGAAAAATATAAGTTGGTCTAGGCCTGAAGGCTATTAGAGTTCATTATAAAGCTAAGGTAAGCATTTTGTTAATGGTGCATGAATAGACTGATCAATAAAATGGCATTTTTTTTTCAGTGCTGGCGACTGAATGTTGAGTCTAGAAATAGACCCAAATAGATAGGTTGTGATTAAAAAAAAATTTCAAATAAGTGGGAGAAAAGCAGGTTATTTAATAAATGCTGTTATGTTTAGACAAATGGCAGCCATCTAAAACATACTTTAGATTTCTTCTTAGTTCTTTATATCAGAATTAATTCCAGATGGAGCAAAGATTTAAATTTTTAAAAATTCAATGAAAATATTAAAAGAAAACACAGAAGATTTCATTTAAATAATATCCAAATGGAGAACCTCATATTTTTAAACAGTAGTCAGACTCCAGAATCCATAAAAGAAAATTGATAATTAGGGCATCACAATTTTAAAAAGTTCTGCATTGCAAACATTATTGTTAAGTCAAAGCTAAGTAACCAAGTTGGGTGGAAAAGCTGTGAGGCAAAATATGGGAGGGAAAGGAGTAGATGGTCTCAGCCCTACACACATTCTCTGGCAGCACAAGAGACTAATAACTCAACAGAAAAGCCAAAGATGTGAGCAAGGAGTTCAAGTTCACAGAAAAGTAGCAGTGACCTTAAAAGCATGAGAGGTGTTACCCCATTGTTAAAAATAGATGCAAACTGAAATTCTTGCGAGAGGCGCCATATTCATGCATTCAGCCGTGCGAATGTTTTCAGCACGTCCCCGTTGAGGATGGGAGTCCAGCATTCTGCCGCGGGGAGCAGAGACTGGAGTAATGTCCTCTCAGGGCCACTTGGCAGCGGTCCAAAATGAAACGAGCATTTCTCTGAGGAGCAATGTCCCTGCTAAGGACATATCTGCATGTGCATTCTCGCAGTTGCTTAACGACACGCGTATAGAATGTTAATTGAAAAGACAGGAAATAACTATGTATGGGGGGGCACACTCTTATAATGAAATAACACTACAGCTTTCAAAAGCATAAGTAGTCTTGTGAGGGAAAGAAACTCATGGGTGTAAACGAGACTCCCATACATCAAGTGTTGTCGACCTGTTCATAAAATGCTCTTGGTGGACAGAGAAGGATGTGTCAAGCTCTGTCTACTGGATGGGGTAGGAGAGACTTCAGGGAGCTGATTGTAACAGGGCTGGCTGGGAAGGATGTGGGTAAGCTCACCAGTGAGAAGGAGACATCATGCCACTTGCATTTGACTAACACTGTGTCCATGTAGACTGACAATCAGTGACACTGATGGTAATAACAGGACAGAATGTTTGGAACCAAGACTACTCCAGAAGACTGGGGATACTTGCTCTCTGGATTAGGAGGGAAATAAATACTGCTCAACAAATACTTCTTGGAACCCACAGAGTTTCAGGACCTGGGTTGTTACTAATAGAGAGATGAACCTTCAAGTGTAAAACTGAATAACCGTCAAGTTATTTTTTGGATATGGAAGCAGGATTCCGTCTCCCAACAAAGTTGGAACATAAGGGCTAACAAAACTTACCAAGTGCTGGGTTGTCTTCTAAACATTTACAGGCACAAATTTATTCATTTAATCAGCTCAAAGGCCCAGGTACAGAGTCAGTACAGCTCAGAGCCAAGTCTGAAGCAGGTATTCTGGTGCCTGGTTTATCACCTGCTCTAGGAGAATGGAGGAGGCTGCTAGGACAAGGGGAGCCAGGCTCCCTGGAGGGGAGTCTCAGCTGGAGTCAGCTGCAGCTTGGTCTCAGGGAGCACTCTAGAGCCGGAAACTACACAAAGGTAACCTCTCCTGGAGATGAAGTTAGTGTGAGCTGCTGGCCTCAGTCCGCAGCCTCTGGATGCATTTAGGAGCCTTCATTTACTGCAAGGCAATGGGAAGGAGCTGAGCACCTTGGCACTGGCAAGACTGAAATCTGCAGGGCAGGGCTAACAGACTGCTGCTAAGGCAGGTGCTGATGCAGAATATCCATTTCTCTGAAAACCTCCATATTTTCTCTGAAGGGCCTCAGCTGATTAGAGAGACTCAGCCCACATCATTGGCAGAGAGCTGTTTTCCTTAAAGTTAACAACTGATTGTCATGTCAGCCACACCTGTGAAGGGCTTGTGCAGCAAGAGATGCGTTAATGTTAGATTAAATAACTGGGTGCTGTAGCCTGGGCAAGCGGATGTGTGAAAGTAACATCACAACAGATGTACTCAGTATCGTATTTAGGGACTGGTTAAATGAATGACAGTATATTAATATAACAGCTGGTGATGCAGTCATTAAAAAGGAGAAGGGCTGTATTTCATGTACTGATGTGAAACGTCACTAAGATGTATTATCAAGTGAAAAAAGCATAATATTCCATCTGTGTGGAGGGAAAAGAAGAAACACACATTTGTGTGTTTGTATATACACCCATCTATATACACACACACACACATATATATATATTATATAGTATATATTTATTCATACATATACCTGGATGTACATACATAGAGAATTTTAGGAAGGATACACAAGAAATTATTGTTAGTAGTTATTTATGAGGATTGGAATTGAAAAGGGACGGAAAGAAAGAGATTATTAAATTTTGTTAGGACATACAAACTGTCCTGGGGAGGGGAGAAGAACAGGACTTTTTCTGTTGTCGTCGAGTTAATATTCAGATTCTCAGTGGAGGACACAGAAGTGTCAGGTATCCAGAACTGGGAGGGTACATCACCCTTCCAGGGTTTGTAAAAAGAGGACAAGCAACCTGGGTCCCTTATACCACCCTGCTAGCATTTGCTCGGCATGCTGAGCCTTTTCCTGACCGCCACTCTTCAGAGCCAGGAGAGGGTGCAGAGGATGAGCCCCAAGTCTCTTTCCCCTGTCTGAACCAGCTCCTCTGCCTGTTGGAGTAGGAGGAGGTGCTTCCAGGATGCCTGAGTTTCAAGAGTGTAGGTAAGGCATGAATGGATTATTGGGTTGATGGGTTATCTCCAGAGTGGAACTGTTATAGAAGACAGTTTGGCTTGATCTCTTCTATTCTCCCATGTGATGCCCTGTTTCTTCTTGGAACTTTCCCTGTAAGAAAGTCATTACCAGATAAAGTCCCTTAGCTTGGACCAGAACCATGAGCTAAACTAGACCTCTTTTTTCCTTACTAATATGTTCTGTGCTATTGTGTTGTTAGCAAGAGAAAGCCAGACTAAGACATCCATCTTTCCTGAAAACCTCTTGCCAAATGATTAGCAAGTAAGATATCAGTTTACATCTTAACTCGCAGCCCAAGACACAGTCCAGAGGATCATTGCAAAGGACCACCTATGCAGGACACCACTCTGGTTGCATGGCATGGAATTTCGGTTTGGGACTCTGTTTACTGAATACGCTTGAACTTCATGTTTTTCTTCTGTACCTCCCTCCTCCATTGGCACTTCTTATTCCATTCTTAGCGCTGGGCAGGGTGATGCTCCGGGCTCACAGACCCTGCTTCTACGAGGCCAGAGGTGTGACCGCCTTGCTGGTGAAGGCAAATTAGCTCATGCAGATCAGGGAGCAGGTGAGGTGGCACGGAATGGTTGGGGATTGAAGCTGAAGCTTGCAGTAAAAATGAAAGAACATCTTTCAATAAGTTTTATCTTGCTTTCATCAGACTGAAGAGAAGACAGCAGGTTGAGAAGAGGAATAGTCTCTCTAGAAATAGTTTCCTTTGCTATTGGGCAGGGATAAAAGGAAATCCTGAGTGTGTATTTAGGGGGTCCGTGTGGCCTTATGGAGGTGCGGCTATGCCTAAATATCTTATTTGTAGGACACTTAATTTTGGATTAATTTGATTTTTAGCCTATCATCGTGGAGAAATTTCTACATTTGCAAAATGTTCAACATGGTCTCCTGACTTGTGTGAGCCCCTCAACTCATGGCTCATCTCCCTTTTTTTCTGTGCCATCCTCTTCCACTTCCTTTAGCAATTTAAAGCAAATACTGGGCCATGTGCAACATAAATTTTTCACTACCCTAAATATTCATAAGTACATCTCTCTTACAAGCAAGAACATTTAATGCAAATAATCTCAGTTCTATTATCATTCTAAATATTTTAATATTTTCTTAACATAATCAAATATACTTAATACTATTGACTATGGTGTTTGAACTTTAATTAGCTAGTAAAATGTTATATTTTCCTTTATAGTTTTCTTATTATTAAAATCAGAAGATAAACAAGACCCACACATTGTGATTAGCTTAATGTGTTTCTAAATTATCCTTTAGTCTATGGATTATTTCCCTGGCTTTTCCAACCCTTTCAATTTATTGGTAAAGAAAATTGTTTTGGTTTTGATTTTATAGAATTTCTCCTGTATGGATCTGGCTAGTTGTAAGCTTTTAGTAGTCTGTACATTATTTTCTCCATATTTCCTGTAAATTAGTAGTTTGATCCAGAGTTGCCTTGTCCAACATAATGGTCACTAATTACATTTGGCTATTTAAATTAAATTAAATTAAATTTCAAATGTGAAGTAGCTACATTGGCTATTTCACTGTAGGGACACTATAGAAAATAGAACGCATCCTCATTGTAAGATTTACTTGACATTTAGAGGTCTAGAGCTGTAATCAAATTTAAATTTGCTTTTTTATTTTTGAAATAACCTTATAGGCAGTACTGTGAATGTGCCGTGGAGACAGACAGGACGTGGTTATCTCTCTTTTATGATATGATGTCATCAGCAATTGATCCTTGCTTCGTTAATGTACATCTTTGAATTAAGTACCTGGCAAACACACAGCAATCATTTCACTATTGAAGGGATAAAGTGAGGACTGAGTTATTGGTTGAATTTTTAATAATATTTAGCTACTTTGCTCTGCCTGTATTCTTTCTGCTTTGAGAACTTTTTGGCCTTGTTATTCTGCAGACAAGCTCTCTGGTTGACAACCTGATGCGTCTAGCCTCGGTCTTGTCCTCTATAAAATGGCAGCCGTGACATCTACTGAGCAGGTTGTAGCTCACTGGCAAAATCAGGATCCTTCATTCAGGCACAGCTTCAATCAAGTAGATGCTTCCAGCTGCTTCAGGAAACCAGAGTTCCTGAAGGTCTTCGGTGACTTTCAGTGGAGAGTATGGCTTAATCTCTGGGAGTGACAGTGACATCAGGCCCTTACACACACACACACACACATGCACACACATGCACAGTACTGGATTTTGGCTGTGGCTGTTGGGTCTCATGCCCAGATTGTGCCTCAGAGAGGGGGTGCAGATTTTGGCATTTAAGGCTCGAAAGTATGCAGCGCCATTTCCCTGCGGTCTGTGGGAAGAGCCGGCTGTCAGAGGCACAGAAGGAGCGGGGCGAGGCTGTGGGTGGGGACCACGCCTCTTATTAGCATTCTCATCGGAGTCAGCCCCAGAGCCTCCTCCGAAGTTCCTTCGCTCATTTCCCAGAGACCTCAGGGACCACGATGGGTACTCAACAGTGGTGCAGATACCAAGCCAGAGATTGAGGGCGAAGGGGGAAGAAGGTGTGGAGTGAGGAGAGGCAGGTGTTTCCTTGGGGGAGCAAAAAAGGCGGAAAAAAGACGAAGAAGTGCAAAGGCAAACAGGAGATGGAGCAGAAAGGAATGGGGAGACAATTCAATCTCTTTATGGCATATTCTTCTGGGCCTCAGAACATGGAGTATCTTCCTGCATTATGGGACTGCTAGGACCATACATGACATTTTTCTAATCTTTTTATCTTAGTTCAGAGCTGCACCATCTTCCAGCTGCTCAGAACATATATACACAGTCACCCTTGAGTCCTGGACGTGGCGCACACCTCCGACCTATCAAAAACCCTCATGGTTCAAAACACGTCCAGAGCCTGATTGGACACAGCCCCCCACTGCCCTGGCCGCCTTAGCCACTGCTGTGCTCTCACCTGGGGGTTGGAGAGTCCCCTTGGAGACTCCTGTTTCTGTCCACATCCCTCTGCAGTCTGGCTCGAGTGACCCTGGTGAGGTCCATGGGTGGAAAGCTTCAGAGCCACTAGTAAAGTTCTGGAAGGGGCTTTAGCAACATTTTTGAAAAATTTTGGGACTCTGACCCAGAGTAAACTGAGTTGGGCTTGACTTTTTACTTGGGTGATGTGATATAACTACATGGCTTGGAGTAACTTCTGTGTCTACTAACTTTGTTGCTAGTTGCCGTAGGTCAGATTTGCTCCCAGGAAAACTCTTACTACCCATGTTCCAGAACAAAGGTTGCCCAGTGCCACAAGCATGTCCTGTGGGCATGAGAGGTGCCTTGGTTTTCTAAAAGCTACAGTAAGTAATCATAATGTTGGCCACTTAAGACAGTAGAGATATTTTTCTGTCTAGTTCCAAATGTTAGACAGCCTAAATCAGTGTCCTGGAGGCTGTCCAAGGATGCAGCCCCTGAGATGAAGGTGCCATCATGGCCACCGGCCTAGACTCCAGGGGACAGTGTGTCCCTTGTCTCTTCCTGCTTCTCAGTGCTGCTGCTTCTCACACCTCCGGGACCACATTGCCTCCTTGTCTCCTGCCTTCTCTCATAAGGATGACTGTCACGACAATCACAGTGTACCAAGTTAACCCTGGAAAATCTCATCTCAGTGTCCCTCATTTAATCCCGTGGTCCACTGAGATGCAAAGAGACTATTTCTAGGTTTTTGGTTAAAAGTTTTGCATTTTTCTACCTTGGAAAACTATCAGGAGTGAAGATTCACACTCAAAAGTGTCTATGACCATTTTTGGCTCAGGGTGGGGGGTCAGTTACAGATGAACACACAGGGAAAGTGGGTCCGGAGGGGCAGAGAGAAATGGGACCAGGGTTCTCTTGGTACTTTATGGACTTTGGGGTCACAAAGAGACTGACATCTTCCTCCCCACCTCTGGTCTTTAAAATTATGGAATCCAGTAAGTTCCTACTTCCTCTTAAGCCAGTTTAAACTGGATGGTCTGGTATATAAAAAAATTCCATTGATTATTCTTTTGAAGTCTGTAAAGTTTAAATGAGATGGCTTATGTAAAAAATATATGGTTTTAAGACATAGAAGTTATCTCTGTGAATGATGATGGTTCACTTTATTATGGTAAGAGAAGAACTAATAGAACTACATATATTATCTTTATTAAAAACCATAGAACCTGGGGCCGGGGAGTTAGCTCAGTGGTTCCGGTGCCTGTCTTGCAAGTGCAAGGACCTGGGTTCGATCCCCAGCAACCACATACAATACTGGGTGTGGAGACTCACGCCCAGCAGCAACCAGTACCACATACCACAGTGCCGGGCGTGGTGGCTCACGCCTGTCATCCCAGCACTCGGGAGGCAGAGGCAGGAGGATAGCTATGATGTGAGTTTGAGGCTGAGCTGAGGGCCAGCCTGAACCACAAAGTGAGACCCTGTCTCAAAAAATCTGAAAAAAAAACCCCATAGAACCTGGTCAAATCTAAGGCTTCTATTCAATCCTGAAAACTCACTGCAAGAACCCCTTTAGGTGTTTGCCTGGCCTTGGTCCAGCTCCCTCCTGTGAGGTGAGACTTACAAATAGGTGATTTATTTTATTCCACTTTTCGATTCTCCACAGTTCCTGGTTCCACTTGTTTTGGGGGGACAAGAATGGGGAGCAGAGTGAGTCTCACACTGCATTAGTATTTGCTAAAAGTTCTTGGGTGAATGAAGCAGAGATTGATAGGTGGGAGAGGAGAGGGGAGGGTTCACCCCAGCTTCAAGGGCTGGAGTAAAGACATCACACTCAGCTACGTAATTTGAAAATTCAAGGTTGTTAATTCAAAAATGAACGAGAATTTCAAGATGGCAACAGGAAAGCATTAAACCAAGCTCCTTTTGAGTGTGGGGCCTGGGTGACCGACCAGGCTGTGAGTCCTGGAAGCCACCTGGCTGAAGTTGGGCCTGGGCAGCTTGATCGGAGTGGGACTGCTGAGCTGGACCAAATCTGAGAAAGGACTAGGAAGGCAAAGGCACAGAGGTGGATGAGGATGTGGAGCAGGCGTCCGTGCCTGATGACAGCCCGGGGGAGGGGACCCAGATTTTATGTTATCATTTTAGAAAAGGCCTAAGTGTTCAGTCGCCTGAATTCAGTTAGAAGTGGGTTCATTAATGACACACACAGTGGCTCCGGGAACAGAGAGGTCAGTGTTGTTTTCATCATCATCGAGTGAGGACAGGCGTCACACAGAGGCTCATCCCGGATCCTGATGGCTTCGTTTCCACTTGCTGTTTCACCACTGAGCACGAGCCAGCAGCAGGAGGCCTCGCTTCAGCACAGATGCTGGCTCTGTGCCTGCTGTTGTCAGCAGCTACACTGCCTGGCATCTGCTGCGGTGAGGTCATGGTGCAGTGTGCTGCCCTGCGGTTGACGTGCCAGCAGTTGTGTGGCCCATTCCATTTGGGGTGGAGTATCCTGGTGGCAGTGTGGTCTGAGTGGCTTTTCTGAGGGGAACCTGTCAGGAGGTGGCTTGCTCAGGGTAAATGGCGGGGAGATCACTGCAGCAGCTCTGGGAGGTGAGGTAGCTGAGTGACCTGTGCTCCCTGTGAGTTTTTTTAGCATAACTGCGACAAATAACACAAATGTAAAAATTGCTTTTGGTCTTGAGAATCAACTCCAACCCTCAAGTTTGTTCTGTCCTGGATCTGGAAGTCAGATGTCTGCCATCAAGGTGTGTGGGTCCACCCTTCTCTGGAGCTTCAGGATTTCTTTCTGGTCTCTGCAGCTTCCAAAGCCCCTGGAAATCTTTGGTGTTGAATCATTCAATTTCTGTTCCCCTTGTCCCGTGGTGCTCTTCCCTCCACACCAGTGTCCTAATTTCCCTCTTCTTGTAAAGACATCATTTGCTGGTTGGAACCCACCAGTGTTCGATATGACGTCTCCTTGGCCCTATTTCCACTTGCAAAGGACCCTATTTCCAAAACAGATCATTGAACATACATTTGAGAAGACAAAGTTCAACCCACAGACACCAGTGTCCTCTTCTGAGAGATACTAGGAGGCGTGAATAACGCACACGCAGGGCACCACACTTTCCACACGGCTTTGGTACATTCCATCCCTTCTCGCAGTTGCTCAGCAGGCCTGGAAGTTGACTGGGAGATTTGTCTCCATTTTGCAGTTGTGAAAACTGAGGTATAAAGCACTGTGAGTGGCAGCAAAGTGCACATCCGAAACTCGTAATAACAACCAGGGGAAAGTCACGGATTGGGTGGTAGAGAGAGAGTGTGGAAGTAAAGGGAGTAGAAATAACAAAGAAAAGAGATCAATCTCCAAGAAATGTTCCTGAATTAGATTCTGGGATCATGGAAGCTGTGAGACTACATGCCTGCCTGATTCACTCAAATGCAAAACTTTAACATTTCCTCGATGCTTACGGTTGAGCCTCACCCTTGAATCCTTCATTTCACCTTTGTGCCAATCTGATGCCATGGCTGTCTTCACTGTCCCTTGTATGAGAGGGAATTGTGTGAAGCTCAGGAGGATGGGGATCAGTACACTAGGATTCATGTATGTGGAGTCTAAAGTCAAAGCTTCTGTCCATCTCTGCATGAACCTTGATGCTGGCCGAGACAGGGACAAAGGCTGGCATCCGCTGTGCCCTGTTCCACGTGCTGAGAAGCATGGAGTGCGGTTACTACAGATGTTGGATGTCACGCTAGAGTCCCACCCAACAGGGCAAGGAGCTGACTTATTTGGGAATTTTATTTGGGATTTACTTGGGAAAAAGTGTTTATGAAAGAAAATGGAATTCAGAGTTGCTGTAAGAGGTAAATCACATTGTATAGACCAGTGCTTAATGAACTTTTCCTTTTAAGGGCCACAGACTGTCACAGCTTCTCTGAGACAACCTGAAAAAGACCAGGCAGGATTATGAGCCTGGATTATGAGCACTTTTCTTATTAGTGGGCCGGGGAGTTAGCTCAGTGGTTCCGGCGCTTGTCTTACAAGCGCAAGGACCCGGGTTCGATCCCTGGTATCCACATACCATACTGGGCGTGCAGACTCACACCCAGCAGCAACCAGTACCACATACCACAGTGCCGGGCGTGGTGGCTCATGCCTGTAATCCCAGCACTTGGGAGGCAGAGGCAGGAGGATTGCTGTGAGGTGAGTTGGAGGCTGAGCTCAGGGCCAGCCTGAACCACAAAGCGAGACCCTGTCTCAAAAAAAAAAAAAAAAAAATTATTAGTACTATCACTTAAATTAGATATAATTTTCACCTATCACAAAAATACTATTTTGAGTTCTCCCTCCCCCCACCAATCATAAAAACATGAGATCTGTGCTTAGCTCACAGGCCGTGCTGAGTCAAATGGTGGACGGGCCTTGGCCTGCAGGTCTAGAATTTGCCCACCAGGGTAGACTCAAGCTGACGCTGGTTTGCTGGTCCACACCAGTATGCTATCAGAGAAGGCAGTCAGAGAACAAGATTTTTCACTCAAGAAGGATGAGAGCAGAAGAAACTGAGGATCCTGAAGGATGTCTTTTGTCCTGATCCCTGGGAGTTCTCGCTGTTCAGAGGCTAGATGAGATGAGGGGTTCTGCCTCAGCATCCCCGAGCAGGTGCACAAGTAAAGTTCCCTGCTCAGAACCTCTGCTATCGGCAGCACCTGAGTTTCAGCCGCCTCTGCCCCGGCAGTGCATGTCAAAGGCAGCAGTGGCCACGTCCCTGATCAGGAGTGTGGGGTCTGCCGTCCACCACGAGTCCACAGGGAAGCCTGGGCGGTGGCGAAGGGCTTCCCTCTCTTCTTGAGGGGCTGCTGTGCTAGGTCTTGGGGAGATGAAGATGGAAAAAGGCAGCTCCTCCCTCAGTTGCAAAGCACTCAGATGTCCATCAGCTGGAGAATGCTGGTTTGATCCCAAAAGAAATAACATCTGGAGATACGCGAGGATACGGGTGGACCTCACACCACAGTGTGAGAGAAAGACGCCGGATGCAGAAAGATGACTGACTGCCGGCTTTCTGTACAGCCTAATTCCTACAGAATGTTCAGCAGTGGGTGGATTTCAAGTGTCAGAACGCAGATCAGGCGTCGCCTTGGCTGAGTGCGGAAATGGGAATTGATAAGAAAACTTTTGGTGGTGATGGAGATGTTTTAAGACAGTCTCGCAGCTTACAGGCTCGGCTGCTCAGGAAGCTGGGGCAAGATCACTGGAGGCAAAAGAGGAACTGTAATGTGATGATAATCATACAAGTCCATAAATTCACTAAATATTACAGTATTGCTTTATTACAATAATTGAATTTAATTGTATATAAACTATACCTCACTAAAGCTGTTAAAACAAAAGATGCTAGCTCCTGCTAACATCCAGCGTTAATACAACTGAGCTGTGAAATTTTACACAAGCTGCAGAACCTCCCTGTGCCTCAGTTTCCCCATGTATAAAAAGACAGACAGTTACTCCCAGGCTGTAGGAGTGCTTTGAGAATTTAGATGGCACAGTGTCATGAACCTTGTACATCGGGCAGCAGACGGAGCCTAGGACAATGATATACACTCACCAAGATCAGGCATGACATTTGCTGAAGGTCGCAGAAAATCTGGCGCACAAGGGCAACATCAAAACTTGGAATTAAATCTGTCCTTCCAAACTGATTCCAGCCACAAACCAAAAAGATAAATTTGGTAATTTCCCCTTGAGATGCTG
Organism: Petromus typicus; assembly: GCA_004026965.1. Lineage (NCBI taxonomy): Eukaryota > Metazoa > Chordata > Mammalia > Rodentia > Petromuridae > Petromus > Petromus typicus. Next base: position 12,566 of record PVIR01016207.1, read on the forward strand.
CCGTCCTTGTCGGTCTCTCACAGCAGGCATACCCTTTCCTGGGCAGACACAAGGAGCTCATCAGACATTCGAGGGCGGGTAGCGCACATTTGTAACAACTGAGACAAAAGGGAAAAAAATCGAAATTAAATCCAGCAATTAAGTCCTAATTGCATAGTTACTTCACTCGTGGCTGGGTGCCAGGGTTGGGAGCCTGGCTCCCACAGATGATGGTTTTGTGCAAACTACAGGAGAGGACAGGAGGGACAGAGAGGTAAGGAGGGTATATCTGGACTAGGAGACAAAGATACTTTAAAATGAAGACATGTTGTCAGTGTTCTGATGAGTGTGACTGGGTGCTGGCCAGGGTGCTCCAGGGTGCGTTTGCGGAGCCCAAGGCTGGCTTAAAGCAACTCCCACTGAGGTCTGTGTCTGTAGGCCTTGGGGAAGGGAGGTGTACCTTAGGGGTTGGGGTCGCATCCCTCTCTTCATGTGGAGTCCTGGAGTGACTTCCACACAAGCCCAGAGAGTTGGGACAGGTATGAAGCTGCTGGCCCTTATGAGGGTCCCAAGAAGTGGATCCTTATTTGTTGGTGTTTGACTTGGAAACAAACTGATTTTGCACAAGTCTTACACTGACGGCTGTGGTTTTGGCACATCCTGAGTGCGACCCGGAGTGCAGCTCTGAAAGGTGATCCTGTCTTTCTTTTATTAGTATACACTTGGGTGTGTTATAACTCCATTCGTCTTGGAGAAGTGGTAAACATACACATCACATCTTGGTCATTTTAACTCCTGGCTCCTCCTCCTCTCTCCCTCCTTCCCCTATTTGTCTGCTGAGCAGATTTGGGAGAAGAGAAGTCGGTGCTTTGATCGGTGGTTTCCATGAACAAGTGCTGAGAGCCGATGTCTGCCTCTCATTTATTCATTTGCTCACTCGAATTCTCCTCTCATGTGCTAGCTTTCAATTAATATTTATGTGGCAATTAATTTTTACAACACAATCTGCTTGCCTGCTTGTCTTTGTGGGGAGAGAAAAAAATAACCATGATGGATCTTGCCCTCCAGGAGTAGAAGACATGTAGATGGTCTGGCATTTATCAGGAAGACCTACTGTGCGCTGCCCTTGGTGCTTACATGGGGTACCACCTTCTGACATTCTTTTTAATTTCAATTCATCTATTTTTTATTAGCACGTTTGTAGTACATGATGTTTATAGTCCTCGTTTGGATTTAGTACATATACCTTATACGTCTTAATTCCTTTTTTTCACCCCTAGAGGTTATTGTTAAAATCTACAACATCCCTTTAATAGACAGAGTCCTACGATATCCATGTTGCAAAGGAGGAAATTGGGAGTCAGGAGAGGCTAACTGCTTCCCTTGCCAGGGTCGGACAGGGAGAGACGCAGCTGGGTAGAATCCAGCTAAGTCTTGATTTGGAAGCCTGTGACTTTACTGTGACTTCAAGGTAGAAAATAATGTGCTACAAGAGAAATGCAGTCAACGAACGTAACTGCAAACAGAAACAACTTCTCCTTCTCTCTCAAAATGAGAGGGGAGAAAGGAAGAGGACAAGTTGCTGATGCTGTCACCGGGGACAGTGGCAGCTTGGTCTCTCTCTGGCAGAGCCCGGGCACGTTCCTCGGCTAAGCAGCTGGCCTGGCAGCTGGGGAGTGTCCTGGGCTTGCACCAGCTGAGCCTTTGCTACATCTCACCGTGTGCCAGAATCACGCGCCAGTGGGTTGGTTCCCAAAGATAAAGAACTGCTCAGGAGGGAAATTCCAGATTGTACTTTGCAGCCAACACGGAAGCTCCGGAACTCCAGCTATTAAAAAAAGCAAATGTAGGCATCAGAACTGCCTGCTCGGCTCCTGGGAAGCTCCCAGGATGGGGAAGAGGAGAAGCCAGGCTCGCGGTACCATCTGGCCTCTCCCAGCATCTCCATCTTTGTCTGGTGCTGCAGCCCGTGCAGATGCAGCTGATGTTCAGCCCACGGGCTCTGTCCCTGTCCACTCCACCCTCTCCGGGGGCTTTCTTTGCGGTCCACTGGCAAGCTCATTCCTACTGTCTCTGTTTAAAGCATCACTTGCCTGGGAAGCCTTCTTCCACGCAACCTTCCTCAAGGCAAGTAATTCCTCCATTCCTTTGCCTGGCCCAAGGCACAGGGGTTAAGGTTGTGGACTGAGTCAGACTTGATTGACTCTTAGCTCTGCTACTTCTCACCAGAGTTGGTTCCAGGGATCTTACTTGTCTGAACCTCAGTCTCCACGACTTTTCAATGACACGATGTCAAGACTGGGCTTCCAGGGTTGTTTTCAGACAGATACTTCCTCATGACCCATCTGTGTCCACTGTGTGCCAAAGGGAGAGAACACAGTGGCGGTACCAGTCAGTGCTTGTTTGAGAAACAGATTTAATACCAGATATACAAATACACAGTGTAAGAATTTACAAGGTGCGGAGTCAAGTGAGGGAGAGTGTGAGAGGGCTGTGTGCCCGTGAGAGCCGAAGGATCCAGGTGGAGCTCACTGCAGGGTCTTGTGCGAGTCCGATCTGGAGGCTGAAGAGTCTGAACCCGGAACCAGGAGATGATGTTCAAGGGGAAGGCAAACGCTAGGGCTCTTCCAGAAACAGAAGTGAGGTCTTCCTGCTTGGTTTATCTTTTATTTCATTCAGGCGACAAACCTATCGGTCGGTGTCACTCACCCCCAAAGTGAGTCTCCTGTCTTCAGTGAATCCCCAGCCATTCCCAGAACTGTGCTGATCCAATGTAGTTGGGTGTTTCTTACTTCATGTGTTGGCTAACATAGTTTTGGTTAACTATTATAGTAGCAAACAAGACAGGCTGGGATTTCTAAGGCTTTGATGCAGTCATCTGTCTATGAGTTCGGTTCCTTCTCAACAGTGGTAAAAGCTCAGTATATTGGTTCTTAAGTTCATCGTTGGCAGGATTTTACTTGCACTTCTGTTAGAAGCTCTGTAGTGCAATCCTTCGTTGAAATGGTTTCTCTTGCACAGACTCTGGGCACCAAGAACATGGAAATGGTGTCTGATTTTCAGGGCCTGTCTTATTCCTGATCTGTAGGTCACCTTCAGGTTCTCTTGTCACAAAGTGATCAAACGTGGTGATTCAGAAGCTCTCTGCCTTTTGGCTAATGAGGTGGTTTGTGAAGAAGGAGAAAAAAAAATCAAGAGACACTTGTTAAGTTTGCCCATGGAGTTTGGGCTGGTGTCCTAGGAAATGGACAATCTCTCCGTCTTCTGTTTTCTTTCTCTTCTCCTCTTGTCCTGTGGGATATGGATGTCCAGATTAAACCAAGGCATCATGCAGTCACAAAAGTCTTCGTGATGGCCACATCCATGTTCCTTACATAAATATCAGTACAAGGTCCCTGCCTGATACCAAGAACGCACGAATGTACTTTATAACAGCAGCTAACACTTGCTGGATGCCAGCACTGAACTAAGAGCTGTAGGTCATGATTATTTAGCTTGTTATTATTCCCATTTCCATTGTGGGGAGGAGGAGGAGGAGGAAGAAGACAGCCCAGGAGACGAAGGTATCCAGAATCACAGCCAGTAGGTTCAGAGTGTACATGGGAGGCCAGCTCTCAGCCCAAAGCCTCTGCTTTTTTTTGGTGGTACTGTCGATTGAACTCAGAGCCTTTGCACTGAGCTACCTCCCCTGGCTTTTAAAAAATGTTATATTTTTGAACCAAAGGTGTAAATGAGTTCTAAAATGTAAGATAGGTATTGTGAAATAGAAGAAAATGTTCACAGGGAAAAGGGTGGGTATGGGCTCGTAAAGAAGGGAAAGGAAAATTTGATAGTAAAAAAAGGAAATAAAGGTCATGTATATTGAGGGAGTCGCAGGGAGGGCAGGGAAATGGGAAAAATGAGAATCAACACGTGTTATGTACTGGTACAAACCTCCAATGTTCAATGTGATCATCGTGTGTTTATGAAACGTACCATTAAAATCAGTTTTAAAAAATTTATATTTTTGAAACAAGGCATAACTCCCTAAATTGCCCATGCTTGTCTCATACTAGTAATCTTCCTGCCTCAGCCTCCCAGAGCGTGCACCACCACGCTTGGCTTGGCTAACACCCATGCCCTTGACTCCTGCCCTCTCTTACCTCACTGCTGCATATGCTGATCTCTTTAACTGAGGGATTCTCGCTGCTCATGCATTCCATTTTAGCACAGTATCTAGCACCCAAGAATAACTTAGGAAAGCAGTCGAGGAGATTGATGACTATTATGAATGCTCTACAGATACGAAACAGGCTGAGGATGAAAAAACTCTCTCAGTTCCCACTGGCAAGAAGCTGATCCGGAGTTAGGGCCCCATCTGCCCTCTGACGATGGGGCTCATTTTGTTACCCCAGATTGCTCACAGTTTTGATCTTAAAATAACACCGACAACATCCACCTCTAGAACTTCTGAAAAACTTTCTTCCCCATGGTACAGCCCAGTGTGTGACAGAAATGTGGACACAAATGGTGCCCCGAAGAGGAGGACCAGCCCAGTTGTTACCTCGTCAAAGCCGGCCCCATCACTGTTGTCGTGAGCGGCAGCAGCAGCATTTCCAACATGGCTGCTTGTTAAGAGACAAGCTTTGCACTGGATGTTGTTAGTGGGAACTCGCTGAGTATTCAGAACCTGAGAAACTTGGGAACCACAGTCTGCAGAAGACGGAACTGAGGTGAAGGGAAGTAGGTTGCCTCCGTTGGTGGAAACCCACCCACGTCCCTCTGGTTGCGAGGCTGTGCTCCCACCTGGCCGTGCTCCTACCTGGCCGTGCTGTCTTCCCTCCGCCCGGCTTCGGTTCCTTTTGGAATTTATCTCCAGCTGGATGGAGCCAAAGCAGCAGAAGAACGGGCACAGTGCGCATGTGCGAATGAATGCCTGGTGGCTTTGGCTCAGTGACCGGCCTTGACCGGACCCAGGTGTCAAGGCGGGCGATCATTTACTGTTTCAAAGCCACGGAAAACGCCCAACGGAGCCAAAACTCATCCAATCCTGGAAAGGAGAGGCGAGTGTGTGGGTATTTTTGTGGCAAGGGAGTTATTTAGATCGGAAACAGTGAAAGGTTCGGAAACAAATGGCAAATAATTTCGAATTACCATCTTTTCCCAAACTTGTAAACAGCAACAGCAGCAGATTCTGCATTTCCCCCACAATAAGACCTAACTAGAAAATAAACTTCAGCTGTAACTAATAGCTGGTTGTTACCATGGTGATAGCCAGTGTCACACGGAAGATCCTACACAGTATTCTCTTGCTGGTTGGCGACCCTCTCATGGAGAGGAAGGGGGAGGCTGACGTGGCCGGCATCTTTTTTCTAGTTAGACCTTATTTTCAGGGAAGCACCGTAATGCTGAGCAGACCAGAAAACGTTGGCCCTCTTCTGTAGGCGCTGCAGACTTTCAGGGCTGAGCCTCTGGGGATCTCAAAGCGCCTTGGGGCTGAGGAATCCCTGTGTCTCCTCCCCTGATAAAATAAAATAAAATAAACAAACTTGTCCTTCCTGCCTACTCACAGATTCCTGGAATCCCCTCCCCTGAGACTGTTTATACTTTCCGTTTTAGAGATAGTTTATTTTTTTAAACTAGTATTATTGTCAGTACTAAAAAAACCAAGACACCCTAACAGGTAGGTCGTGTGCCTTATGAAAGATATTTAAGCAGCACGGAGAATCAGAGGTGAAACATATTCCCCTTGTGCTTAAGATTCTGTTCTTAAGCCAGAGGCGAGCACTGCTAATTATTTCTGTGTACACGTTCCTAAGTTTTGTTTGCCAATAAATGCATCCGTATACTCTTAAGTACTACTGCCAATGAAGAGACGCCAGGCTCCACCGATGAGTGACTTTTCCAGACCCACGAAGGAAACACAAGAGAAGCTCGGGACACCTTTACACACAGGAAAGAAAGAAAACCCACTGAAGACCTGTGGTCACATGGAAAAGACAAAGAGGTCAACAGTGGCACTGCTTAACACCCATGAGAATAAGGAATGCAGTTTCCTGAACATTAATTTAGTGAATAAAAACACATGGTTTATAACAGAGTAAAAAGAGAAATTTCAAAAGCAGATAAAGCAGCCACCTTCAAATTAACTTAGTGGAAGTAACCAGGGTTCCAGCCCCTTACGTTAGAAAGAGTCAAGTCCGAAGGAAGAACTAGACTTAGAGTTTGCCTTTCCTGAATAGACTGTGGCTTCAAGCAACCAAATGACCTACGGTGGTGAAGGAAAGATTTTGGGGAATTTGAATTAATAAGTGTGTAAGGAATGTGTTAGAGGCTGAGTGTTGATGTCCCCCTAAATAAATACACTGGAATGCCAACCTCAAGATGATAGCCTGAGGAGGGAGGAGGTCTTCTGCAGGGCCTAGGTTAGAAGGCAGAGCCAGGAGAAGGGGATCAGTGCCCTCCTGAGAGCTGCCTTCCCTCTGCATGGAGCACATGGCTCACAGATGCCACCTATGAAGAAGGAACTGGTCTGCACCAGGCTGGAATGGCTAAGTGCCTAGGCGTTGGACTTCCTGTCCTCCAGAACTGTGAGAAATACATTTCTTCTTTTTCTCAATTATTTTTCAGGTTTTTGTGAGAGCAACCCAAACAGACTAAGGGAAAGTAGAAACTGTTGGCTCAGTTAGAGGCTGGTCAGTATCAGGAAGGAAATCACCCTATTTATGGCTCCAAGTGAGTGTAGGAACATTGGTATTTCAGGGAGTTGGGTGCCATGGACATCTTTCTCAGGGCAGCTCTGCTGAGGAGTTAGGGTACTGGTAGGCAAGGGGGTTACGGCAGGTCTGGATTCCTTCCATGCAAGTTTGGAACGTGTTAATTAACCACTTCTTAGTCCTTGCTGTGCACATAAAAAAGAGTAGATGTCACTGGAAAGAAATACGTGTGATGTGAATAAACACTGGGTGTTCAATACACCCCCCAAGCTGTCCCGCTCCCAACCACTGCAAAGGTGGAACCGGTCCAATTCCTCACCTCTCCACCTGTTTGGATCCAGACACCTGGAGATCTAGACTGATGCTCATTTGAAGACGTACTTGCCATGTGGCCATCAGCATGTCAGGGACTCTTCCTGAGCAGTGCGCTCGCTGTAAGGGGCCCTGGGTGTGCAAGTAATGGAGAGTGATATCCAGCTTGGTGCCAGTCACTGTCCTTAATCGTCTGTCCTCTTTATGGTAAATAGCAGATTTGGGTGCAGACAACAGATATAGTGCTCTGGCTTCTTCAAATAAAAAACCAGCTTAATTGGAAGGATACAGTTGAGCCCTCAGAAGGGGGGACAAGCGGCAGAGTTAAGTTTCTAAAGGTAAAGGGATGATGTGGGCTCCACAAGAGTTGTAGAAGGGTGTGTTGGGGGCATCTCCTTTGTTCTTAGGGAATGAGAATCTGAAGGGCTGGGCTCGGCCTCAGGGCAGGCTGGCTGGTCGGGAGAAGAACGGTCACCTGACTGTCAGTGTCCCCAAGAATGGGGATGGAAACTCGGACATTGTATGGAGAATGTAAAGGGAAATGGATTAAGACACCAAAGCACCTCCTTCCCTGTGTTCCTGGCTTTGGGGAAGACCGAGGAGCACTAATACAGAGAAGTTGGGTGCTGAAGTTGGACTTTTACTGAGGTGGAGTAGTGTGGGAGCTGGACTGGGGTTCAGTGGGTGCTCCTGGCTCCAATGTTTTCTATTTCTGCAAGGCGTTTGCTCTGCTGGTTTGTCCAGTGCTCCCCTTGGCAAATCGGGATCAGGTCAGAACCGGCTGTCCACTCTCCTGGCCCGTTTCCTATGGAAAAGCAAGGCTTCTCTGTAGAGCCAGGCGGGCGGCTGCTGGCTCCTCTGCGCCTTCCTGCTTCCGGCACCAGCGGTGTCGGAAGCCACTTCTGAGTCACCCATCTGTGATCTCACCTTGGGACAATGGTGACTAGTCGGAGCTTTTTCACTTCTCAGGGCAGAGGCCCGGGCTGCATTTCTGTTTCGTTTGGACTTGCAGATCCGTTGCTTGGATAGTATTGTAAAAATAGCCACATTGTTGCTTTTGTGGTTACAGAATGAACAAGGTTTTGTTGTTGAGAAGAAAAAAAGAGAAAGAAAAAAGGACAGCATAAAGAAGAAGCCACCATTATCTTGCAGCATTCTCCTTTTGGGGTCCAGCTTTATCCTTCTATCTTGATGCCCATATCTACCTAGACAAATGCATAGCAAATCTTCTGACTCTGGCCACTATTTAATTTGGCATTGGTGAAGCCTCAAAGTTACACACCATTTTGCGGAGCAAAGCAATAAATTTGTTGTTTATTTGCAGAGTGGGTAATTAAAATCATACCATGGTTAAGCACTTGACCTGCGCAGTAATAACAGTGGACATTCATGAAGTGTTTCCCGGATGCACCAAGCACTGTGCTCAGTGCTTTCTGTATAGCAGCTCATTTATTCTTCACAGCAAGCAACGAGGTGAGGATGAGTTGAGTTTTGTCAGCTTACAGCAGAGCACATGGGTGTGAAGAGATCCAGCCTCTAGCCCAAGATTGCACCGTCGCTGAGCAGTGGAGCAAGGATGTTAACCTTGGTTGACAGCTCCGGAGCTTTGCCCTCAGCTTGGTCCAGCGGCTCGCCATGGCGGGTGCACAGCCCTCACTGTGAGGCCAGGGACGATGTTTATTCACTGTCCCAGACCCCCTGGCTTGCACAGATGGTCAATAGGTCGTGATCAAATAAATAAGTAGGGTTTGCACAGTGCTTCCCAGCTCTGTCTTTCACAGGCTGGACAGTTCTTAACTACTCAAGGGCGAGTTCTATCATCTTTCTCTCCAATGGTTCTGAAGTCACTTACCACCGTGCCCATCACTGCCATTTTGGCCTTGCCACAGTTGTCCTTCACTTACTGGACTTTTGGGACGTCCTCTGAGTCCCACAGTGAGTCTTCTGTCTTCAACCCTCACTGCAGCCCATTCTCTATCTGTAGTCAGAGCAGTCTCTGCACACAACACAGACGCTGCACTCACACCTCTGATGACTCCTTGTCAGCTCTGGAGTAAACACGGACTTCAGAGCCTGCTGTGGTCCTGGATCTCCCTCTCCAGCCCCCTGTCTTCCTCGCTCAGTCCTCAAGGATGTGGACTTCTGCTTGAACACAGCTTTCCTCTGTCTCAGAGTCTCTGCACACTCTGCACACAGAGACATCTGTGAGTGTGAACTTGGAGAAGGTGTCAGCGCACACACCGGACAGCCAAAGTGAACCTTTTGAAGCTTTCTGTGGCACCGTGGCCAGCTGTGGCACATATATCATAGGTTCGCCATCTCTGCCTTAGACTGCACCCTGGGTGGGAAGCAGGGCCAGGGAGGATTAGGAATGTTTGCTCTGTAGGCCAAGAGACTGTGTAACTAGTTTCGGTAGATGTGCCTTAATCTTTCACTTTGAACAGGCGTTTAATATCAGAAGGAGAAAAAGCCCTTCCCACAGCTGCCATGCATTCTCAGGTATGGATGCAAGTCGCCTCCTCATTCGCATGTGAACTCCTGAGCCTCCTGTTCCAGTTTTCACCCACTCGGGTGTGCCCTGGGCTCCATTGCTGCCCTGCAGTCTTACCAACAACATCCCTATCCACAGACCCTGCCCACCGTGTGTGGTAGCAGACACTGTACTTAAGACCATCACACTAAACTACATCCCCTGGCATTTTTGATTTTTAAATTGTGAGACACAGTAGCCCTAACTCACTATGTCACCCAGGTTTGTCTCCAGTTGAAGATCCTCCTTCCTCGGCTGAGCAGAGCCCTGGGATTGAAGTTTGTACCTCCACACCCCGCACTTTCGTGTTCTTGTCTCTCTGGACCTCTCAGCAGGATCGACCACTGTTGACTACTCCACTCTTCTTTTAAAAATCTTTTATTTTTAATTGTGTCAAAATACATATAATATTTGGGGGCCAGGGATTTAGCTCAGTGGTTCTGGTGCTTGTCTTGGAAGTGTAAGGGCCCGGGTTTGATCCCCCAGTAGCTACATACAACACTAGACATGGAGACTCATGCCCATCAGCAATCAAAATACATGTAATATTAGATTTACCATTTTACTTGTTTTATGGACACAGTTCAGCAGTGGTCCGTATACTTCTTTGTTGTATCAGCATCACCGTCATCTGTCCCTGGATTCCTCACCTTGCAGAACTGAATTAAGTAACAGCTTCCTGCCACCCTTTCTCCCTAGTTCCTGGAAATAACTATTTCTCTGTCATTTAAAATTTTGCAACTCTAGGTACGTCAACATAAGTAGAATCACATTATCTCTGTTAGTCACTTTTCCATTACTGGTACAAAATACCCAGCCCCACCCCCATATGAGGACAAGTTCATTTTGCTTATGTTTCCGAGGCCTCAGCCCATGCATGGCCAGTTGGCTGCAAAGCAGAAGGGGCTTGGAGGGCACACAGAGGAAAGCTGCTCACCCCATGGCATCTAGGAAGCAGAGGGAGAAGGGAGGTGCCAGGGACAAGAACATGCCCTTTAGATCATGTCCCCAGCGACTCAGCGTCAAGCAGCCCCACCTCCTGACAGTACATTCAGTTAGGAGCTCTTTGATAGGTTAGTTCCCCACTGAGTATAGAGGCCCCCCCCCATCCGCCTCCGAACACAGGAGACTGCTGGGGAGCATTTTAGATCTAAGCCTTAACAACATCTTATTTCATTTAGTATAATATCCACAAAGCTCATCCAAGCTCTACTGTGTGTCAGAATCTTCTTTTTTAAGGCTGTATAATGTTCCAAGGTGTGGTAGACTAATTGCTCAGTGGTTGTGTGTTTCTTCCTTTTGGCTCTTGTGGATAACACTGCTGTGAAAATGAGTATGCATACATTTTCCCTGGCACTTCCTTCTTTGAAATGAGGCTTCTTCCATTTCTCCTCTGTCTTGTTTGTATCTTTTCTTCTCCTTTCTCACCAAGCCCTTACATCGGAGTGCTCCTGCAGGTCCGTTTTCCAGCTCGTTTTTCTGGTCATTCACCCTCACATGGTAGTCACCTTCCTTAGGCCTTGGGTCCATTATTAATTATTTTAACTAATTAGAAATTATCCACTGTTTATTTTTATATCAGGAACTGTTTTATGTACTTCACAAGTTTTATTTCATTTAATCTTCACAACAATGCGGTGAGTCCCTTTTCTCATTTTATGTGTGTGGAAACTGAGGCATCACAGGTTGATGAAAAAATCTGTATTACTTTCCTAGACAGAAAAAGTTATTGATGAAAAAGGAGAAAAAGTTTATTATTTACTTTGGGATGTATCTATGGTAAGTCATTATATATGATGATATTGTTTAATTAAATAAGAAATCATGTTAAATAATCTTCCATAGTCTCTAAGACGTCTGCAGGCAAGGCTTATTACCTGAGGGCCCCTGAACTGGCCTCACCCTCCTTAATCCCTCAGGTATAGCCCCCTCTTCATGTGAACCACATTCTTGTCATTTTCTAAATGCTCCCTGGCTTCTCATGGCTTATATCCCTGCATGTGCTTGACCAGCTTTTTGGAAAGTCTGTTCTCTCTTTTCTTCTTTTGGCCCACTCCTATGCATACTTCAAAACCCAGTTCATGAGTTCTTCCTTGCAGGATGATATTCCTAGGTAAGGGGTCCTCTCATGTGTTCCATGGTTAATTTCTTCAGAAGAGTTACGTCCCTGCTGAGTTGTCATCAGAGCACATGAGACATAGTGGAGTTGAACTGTGTCTCCCAAAACTCTATTAAGCCCTAAACCCTATAGAGTATGAACTCTATTTGGAGACTGTTTTTAGGAGTTAATTCAGGTTAAGTGAGGTCATATTGGGGTTCCTACTCTGGTTTGGCTGGCACCCATGTAAGGAAAGGAGGAGGCATCAGGGTCCTTCTTTCCACCATATGGGGATGTACTGACTTTTGGCTGGCCAGGAAGAGGACTCTGTCTGGGGACCAAGTCCTGCTGGAGTCTTCATCTTGGACTTCTCAACTTCACCTGTGAGAAAATAAAGTTCAGTTGTGGATCAAAACTATGATCAACCAATAAGGTTACAAGTATAGCTGCTTAGGTGATATTGATCCAATGGGAAAGCAGGTCACATGGCAGGTGTACATGGAAAGAACAAGGACCTTTTAAAGAATGGATGGATTAGGATGTCTTGGTCATCTACCCACTTGGGTGACTGATGTCTATGAAGACTTTACTGGATCAGGTGATATGAATTATAGTGTAATGTTTAGTTTATTGCTTATCCATCAGGGAGGCAAATAGGCCTGGCCATTCCGTCTTTATCTGACCTTCCACAGATGCTCCTCCAGCCACAGCTGTGCTGTGTTCTCACCCTCTGTATGACTGCCTCAGGGCCCAGCCCTGTCTCACTGCTTGTAATATTTTTAGCTAACTTGGTTGTCGATAATAATCACAGAAGGGGAGAGAGGTTTCCAGAGCAAGTTGCTTGGCTGACTTTGGGTTTTCTAACCACTTAGGCAGCAAAAGAGAAAGATAACCATGAAAGACAGCTACACTTTGTACATACCTCTAAAGATGGTCCTTACTATCTTGAGAAGTTTTAGCTTTACAGAAAAACTGGGCAGGAGGTACAAGAGCTCCCAACACCCCCTCGTGTTTCCCTCACTGTTAACACTTTGCAACACTTTGGCCCATCTGTTGAAACTGACAACCCAGTATCAATCCATTGTTTTTACTAAAGTCCCCGGGTTATATCAGCGTTCACAATGGTGATACTCATTTGTGGACTTTGACAGACACGAAGTGACATGTATCTACCTCACATTCCTGGGTTCCCTGCTCAGCCCTCCCTTCCACTCCCAACCGCGGACAGTGCACAGAGTCCAGCCAGTGGGCAGGCGCTTCATCTTCCGCCTCCTGGATCTGACCGTTCCCTCCTAAGCCTCCTGGGTGGGTGTAGGTGGGAAGGTCAGGAGGGGACCCTACTCCAGACACACATGGCTTCTCCTTGCCAAGGACCACCATGAACAAGGATGAGAGTGTCTGACCCACGGAGTTGTTATGTGAACTCAATATATGAAAAATAAATTGTGCCTCTACAAATGTTAGCTATCATTGGCATCACTAATTTATTTATTTTGTGTAACTCCATGGGAGCTAAGTTAGTATTTATTTTAAGGCATTAAAGCATTTTGCTAAGCAAATCTGTGGAGTGCAGGCTGATGCTTAACTCGGAGGGTTTTTTGTTTTGTGGTTCTAGGGATTAGATTTGGGGCTTCCACACTAAGCTGCCTCCCCCAGAACTTTTACATTTTTAGACAAGGTCTCCCTAAGTATCTAAATCCTTAAATAGAACTCATGCTCCTTCTGCCTCTGCCTCCCAGAGTGAGGGAGAAGCAGTTTTTCAAAAAGTTTGCTGTGACTCTTGGGATTAATGTGCCACCCGCAGGGCCGGTCCCCTCACTTCTCCCCCTCCCCTGGACCCCCTCCTTCTCATCAGCACTCCTACATCTCAAGGCTTCTCTCCTTCCTTACTAGATGAAGTCCAGAGCTGTCTGCAGTGCCGTCTTGTCACTTGAGTGTCTCCACGGTGTCCTGGACTCTGATGTCCTGCCTCCCTATCAGATGCGGAAGGGCCAAACTAGGACCTTTGAGAAAGCAGAGAATGTATCTCCAGGCCCATGGGTGGGAATGTAAAGTAGTGTCATTGTAATGGAAAAGAGAACAGCAGTTTTTCAAAAAACTGAAGCTAACATTACCTTGTGATCTAACAATTCCACTCTGGGTGTGCGTCTGAAAACATCAAAAGCAGGGATTCAAGCAGACACCTGTACGCCATGTTCATGGCCTCGTCATTTACAACAGCTCCAAGGTGGAAACTACTGAAGGAAGTCTGTGGTGAAAGGGTAGATAAACAGAATACGAAGAATCCTTGCAATGGAATAAGATTTAGCCTTAAAAAGGAAGGAGATTCTTGCATAGTCTAGGACAGGGGTGGATCTTCTTCACCGAGTCTTCTACATCATGCAAGGCCCATATCAAATTTCACCTCCTTCTTAAAGTCTTTCTTTGACCTTCACAGTCTGTAGGAATTTAGCAGTTGTCCCAAGAATCATAGTATTTGTATTTGGAGGCATTCACTGATCAAGTATTATTTCATATTTTGTATTAACAATAATTATATTTATGACTGTTATTACCATGTTTACAAAATGCAAGTACTTTTGAAAGCCACTGGAAAGTGGTGTGAAATGGTGAAATTGAGCAGGATGCGGAACGAGGATGAAGAAGGACACGTGTTGTGGGCTGGGTTCTCCTGAAAGCAGATGTGAGACTAGGATTTGGTTACAGACAGTTTATTTGGAAGTAATTTCAGGGAATAGGACTGGGTGAGTGGGTAGAATAGGGGAAGGAAGAAAAATGAATAGAAGTGTACAAGGTATGATAAAAAATTACAGTGAATATTTAAACTTCAAAATGATTACAGTAGAAGACATACTGTTATTAATGTCCTTAACATACACCTTCTCACTTCACAAACACTTGTCCCACTTTTCTTGACAGTTACTAAAGCAGTTCTGGAAGCCTTCTTTCATGGGTGTCTTTAGGAGGTGTGATCGGAAGGGCAGTGAGTGGTTAATTCTGAGTGCCGTTCAACAGAAAGAAAGGTAGGCTAATGAAAACAGTACTTTGTGGCCAGAGGCCTGCTGGGAAGTCAACAGCTTCACACGTACTTTGTGGTCAGAGGCCTGCTGGGAAGTCAACAGCTTCACACGGCGTGCTCAGTAGATGACCCCTCTTTCTACTACCATGGTGAGGAGTAGCGACCGGGGGGTACGCTCAGCTTCAGTGGTTCTACTGGTGAATGGGATGTTGGGGACTGGCAGGTTATTTCTTATTTCTGTATGTTGAATCTGAACTTTGAGGCTGAATCTGCAGGTGAGGATGGGTAACTCCCCACTAGGAAGTGTGCCTCAATCAGAACCAGTATCACTCTCTTCTCTGAGTGCATCGCTGACTGGAGGAGTGCACGAGGCTCCTCTGGGACTGGCACACCATAAGTTCACATCACCTTGGGTGGGTTGCCCAGCCAGTTAGGGCTCTGACTCCGGCTCTGACGAGTGCCTGGAGCCCTCCTCCACCAGGACACAGCATGGTAGTGAGTTCCTTCCCTTCCCATGAATGCCTTCTGACCTCTGCTCCTCCTGAAGATTGGAAGCGAGGGGTAGATGATTTTCTGCAAGTTATGTTTTTATTCTTTTTAGTTTCTTAAAGGAAATCTAACTTGTCACCCAGCTGCAGGTTTCAGACATTGCTAGCTTCAAGAGGAGGAAAAAACAAGCTTCAGTGTTGCCCATAGCTAATTGCTCTCAGGCGTCCTGGCCTGAGTATCTGTTCTCCTTCCATAGAAGCTGTTTGGAAGCTGCCTGGAACAGGAACCAGCTCCTGGAGGGGAACACATGGGAACGCTGGGAAAGCTGGGAGGAAAGTGAAGGGGAGCTGGGGAGGAAGGGGGAAGAGTAAAGGGGAGGCTAACGAGGTGCCCAGGCATGGGGCCATTGAGTCTCTATCATACCACGTTCCCCCTCCTTTTTTTTTTCTTCCAAATAAAGAGATTGTCCAAGTGCCCTCAGCTGGAAAGGAGGGTGATGCATCCTGCTGGACTCTGCCCATCCTCACAAGCCTTGTGTGAACTCCAGCCCAGTGTCATACCTCATGGGAAAAGGGTTCTACAAACCCATGTGGACGCAGTCCAGAAGTTGCTTCAGAAAATTAAAGTTATGGAAAGGATCCTGCAGAAAGAGCATCCCTCCCTTCAACTCGGTTTCATCTAGCAATTCTCAAACCGCACAGTTTCCTCTCATTCTGGTTTCTCTTCTTTCACTTTCTTCCTTCTTTCTTTCTTTCTCTCTTACTTTTCAGCAATGTATACTCTCCACCTTCGCTCCTCCCCTTCCTCTCTCCCTGTCCCTCTCTTCCTCCTTACTAAAAGCACAGTCTCACATTTATGCATCCAGTTCAATGCAGCATCAGTGGGTTCAGTCTGGTCTCCCCTTCTCATCTTTGTGACTCCCTTCTCTCACAGTAATAAACTGAGTCTTACTTTTAATACTATAATTCATATGGTATCATTTTGGAGCTGCTAATCCACAGTTGTGTGAAACATGGACTCGCTACTTGAAATTCATTGTTAGTTTCTACTTCTCTTTGTCATTAGCCTGAAGGTATTTAGTCAAAATACCACTTTGAAGCTTTACATGAGTTCTTTTTATTGTTTGTCTTTGATTATGTTTGAGATACAGTTAGGTCATGTATTTCTATATATATTCTTTCTTTTTTTTCTCCAGTGGCTATGTTGATTTTTTTCGCTTGAGTATTTTAAACAAAATATGTTCTAGAAGTCAAAAGCATGCAAAGGATGTTTTCAGAGACATGTCATTCTTTTATCTCTTCTCTACTCATCCAAATACCCTTCTGCCCCATTCCCACAACCCCTACATGTAATTAATTTCATGAGTTTCTGATTTGTCCTTCTGGTGCTACTTTTTGGTTACCAGATATGAGTGTGTGTGTGTGTGTGTGTGTGTGTGTGGTGTGTTAAAATCTATTTTTCCGTATGAGGTAGCATTTGCCAGAGAAACAGAGACAGTAGGATCTATCACTAGATCTCTGAGAGAAGTTTATTAGGGGCCTTGGCTTGCTTGATGATGGAGATGGGGAAGTCCTGTGATGGGCTACCCGAGAGCTGAAGAACCTAGGAGTGGGTAGTGTAGCCAGTGTAAGACTAAATCCTCAGAACGAGGAAGCTGATGGTGTGACTCTTAGTCTAGGGCCCAAAGCTTCAGAGAGAGGGAGCCCTTGGTTCTCCAAAGACTGGAGACCTTTGAGTTCTGATATCCAAGGACAAGAGAAGATATATTAAGCTTCAGGGACACGAATGTTTGCAGTTTTCTTGCTCTTTTGCATTATTAGAGTGCTCAGCTAATTGGATGGATGATCCCCAGTCAGATTGGTAAAGGTGAATCTCCCTCCCCAGTCCACTGGCTCCAATGCCAGTCTCTTCTGCAAAAGCTCTCCTGGTTATATCCCAAAACAAAAGTCTACTAGCTGAGAGCCTCTTAATTCAGTCAACTCAGTGCCTAAAATTGACTATCATACCTTCTTATGCCAAAGATAGTACACTATAGATAATATTTTGTACATTGTTTTTTCTACCTAATTGTATTTTCTAGAAATCACGCATTTCTGAACTATATAGCAATCCATTGTACAGACATGCTAGAGTTTTGACTAGACTTCTGCACATATACATTCAGGGTTTTCTCTTCTAATATTTAGTAATTGCAGAAGATGCTTCAGGGAGTATCTTGCCAACAGTGTATGTCATCATTTTTTTTTAACTTTACCAATCCAATAGGTAGAACATTTTACCCCGTTGTTCTAATTTGCATTTTTTAAAATCTCATGTGAAGTTGAACACCTTTTCATATGTTTAAGGGCCATTTCTTCTTTCGTGAGTTATTTATTCAGGTTTGTCTATTTTTCTGTCAGACACTTGCCTTTCTCCCCTATTCTTTAAGAGTATAAATTAAGCCTTTATCTGAAATAAAGTTTAAAATATTACTCTTATTTCTTTAGTTGTGTTTTAATTTTATTTACGGTGCTATTATCATGAGAAATCTAAGGGGCTTTTACTAGGATGAAATTGACCATTCTTTCCTTTTTTTGCATCTGGATTTTGAGTTATAATTAGAATGAAAACTTGTATCTACCCTTGAGTTATAAAAGAACGTTCTTGTCTTTTCTGCTAGAACTTGTGTGACTATTTCTTACATTTAGATCTCTGACTGACTTGGAGTTTATTTTTCATTTCTTGATGTGAAGTATGGATCTATTTTTATCCTTTCCACAATAGCTACCCAGCTATCTTACCATCATTTATTTAAAAGCCAAATTTTTCTCCTGACAGTGTTTTTTGAAACACAAGTATGGGATAGTTAGTTTGACTAGATAAAATGCTTGGCCAGAGTTTCTGGCTAGAATCTACCACTCAGATCAACATATCCTGTTGGAATGACTCTGACCTTGGGCTGGCCAGCTAAGTCGTGCCACGCTGGATTTGTGAGGACAGATTTGTGGCTGGGCAAGGCCCCGTGGCCAACCTCAGCATCTGAATCCTGCCCTCTGGCCCTGTGATTGGACCCCATGATAGCTTTCCAATTCCTCGCCTGTGGTAAATTCCACATGTTGGAACTTCATCAACTGCTCAGCCTCGAATGGCTGTGGTATAGTTTCCTCTGGTTTCTAAAAATGCAAAGCATCCTTTTAAAATACTAGTTTCAGGGTTTGTTTTGCATTATTCTTGTTCTGAATCCAGATGACTCAGTGAAGTGGAAAAGAGATGAAGGGACCAAGAAAGAGAAGAACGTTTCTTCTCTCATATTCCCCCTAGTCCCTCTCATACCTTCGGACAATGTTAGATTGAAGAAACCTGAAGTATCTTCATCTCTTTTTGAAGTGGACCCAGAGAGTGCACACTGTGTGCTAGTTCTGGGCCTGCCCTAGACAGGAGCAGTCCTGGCCTTGAGGGACACATGGTCCATTGGGTGTGGGCTCAGGCGGAAAGAGATAATAATAGTCCTTAAGGAGAGATGTGGCAGACCATGGAAACATGGGAAAAGAAAATCCGTGCCTTGAGAGTTTGCAAGAAGAGAAAGAAGATTGGAGAACACATTCCAGAAAGCCTTTATGATGGTAATACAGTCTATGTTTGGAAAGAATTTTCATGTCTAGTGTCTTGTTTGATCTTCTGAGCACCATTATCTGGAGCTGTTACACTTGTTGGACTTTGTCAAATGCTTTTTCTGCATCTATTGAGATGACTCCATGGTTTTGTCCTTGAGTCTGTTAATAGAGTGTATTATATTTAGTAATTTATGTATGTTGAACCATCCTTGCATCTCTGGGATGAATTCAACTTGGTCAGGGTGTGTGATTTACTTGATAATCCTCTATATTCTATTTGCCAGTAACTTGCTGAGGATTTTTGCATCTAGGTTCATCAGGGATTAGCCTGTAGTGGTCTTTTTTGGTTGGGTCTTTCTCTGGTTTTGGAATCAAGGTAAGGGTTGCTTCCAGGAAAGAATTTGGGAATATTGCTTCTCTTTTGATTTCATTAAAGAGTTTGAGAAGTAGTGGCATTAACTCATCTCTAAAAGTCTTGTAGAATTCAGCAGTAAATCCATCAGGGCTGGAGCTTTTCTTTGTTGTTTTTTTTTTTTTAAATTGCATTTTCAATTTCATAAGTTCATATTGGGGTGTTCAACATTTTTATATCTTCTTCATTCAGCATTGGAAATTTATAAGTCTCTAGTAATCTGTCCATTTCTTCTGATTTCCATCATATTGAAATATAGTTTCTCAAAGTAGGTGTTTATCATCCTCTGAATTTCTGCTGGATCTGTGGTGAATCCCCCTCTTTCATTCCTGATTGCATAGATTTGATCCTTTTCTTTCCTTTTTTTTTTTTTTTTTTAGACAGGGTTTCACTTTTATAGTTAAGGCTGGCCCTCAGCACTGTGGTATGTGGTTCTGAATGCTGGTGGGTGTGAGTCTCCATGCAGAGCATTGTTGTATGTGGTTACTGGGGATCCAACTTGGGCCCTTGCACTTGCAAGGCAGGCACTGGAACCATTGAGCTAAATCCCTGGCCCCTTTCTTTCCTTTTTTTGGATAAGGTTGGCCAAGGGTTTGTCAATTTTGTTTATTCTTTCAAAGAACCAACTCTTTGATTCATTGATTTTTTTTGTATTGTTCTCCTAGTCTCCATAAATATGACACAAATGTGCAAATATTGTATTGTTTCTCTGGTATGAGAAACTGAAGGTGTCAGTGAGCTCCAAAATGTAGGATAGGTATTATGAAATAGAAATAAAACCTTTAAAGGGAAAAGGACAGGGGTGATTGGGTAGGGAAAAGTAAAGAAGAGGAAAAAAAATCTGATGGTAAAAAAGGAAACAGAACTTAAGTCTATAAGGGTGCGGGGGATTGCAGGGAGGGCAAAGGAATGGGAAAAATGAAAATCAATAAATGACACATGCAAGTACGTATTCTCAGTGTTGAATGTGATCATAATATATGTACAAAATGTACCAATAAAATCACATTAAAAAAAGGAAACCAATTTGTGAAAGGAGCACCGTGCCCTTGAAGAGCCCTGTCATTGCCCTTCTCTGTGCTGCACCTTCCGGGGGATGCACTCACTCAACTGGGGAACTTTAATTGGGTTAAGAATAATAATAAGGCTTTTGGAAGGGTGTTCTGAGGACAGAATGAGCCATCGTGGGAAAGTGTTTTTCATGTGCATGGTGGGTGCATAGATGGCCCTTTTGCACTCCTCTGCACCTTACTCTTCAGGCAGCCATTTTTAACTCACCTTGTAAATCCTTTATATATCGTATATATTTTCTTGTAATGAACCCTAGCTGACCCAAGTAATAAAAAGGAACAGCATATTAGTATGTGCAATAATATAGATGAAATAAACGTAGCATGCTAATTGAAAGCAGTAAGTCACAAAAGACTTTTTGTATGATTACATTACTGCATGTAAAATGTCCAGAATGGGTAAGACACTGGTAGAAATGGAAAATAGATTAGTGGTTTCCTAAGGCTTGGGAAGATGGAGGTTGTGGTCATACGGATGGCTCAAGTATATGGAGTTTCAGTCCGAGGAGATGAAAAAAAAATCCTTAAATTGATTGTGGTCATGAATGTACAACTTTGTGAATATAACAAAAACATTGAGCTGTACACAATAAATGGGTGGATTGTGTGGTATGGGTCTATATCTCATTAAAGCTGTTACAGAAACACAAAATGTGATGGTGGCCTGACCTCAGTAGGTTCTTGTAGGTTTGGAGCCATTTTGGGGGACTAGTTCATTTCCCCTGATGCTCATATTAAATGCCTCCTGCCTTATTAAATTTTGTCTTATGAAAGTGTTCTTTCCTGTTTTCACAGGCACCTCTTTAACACTAGCTTCTCATACCTCTACCTTTTTTTTTTTGCTATTGTATCCACTTCAACTCCTTGAGGCTCCCAGCTGCTGTTCTTAGAGCCATCTGTGCAGGCAGATGTGACCCAGCACTCTGCTACTGAGGGGTGTCCTCAGCCCTTCTAATTAATTAATTTATTTTTGAGACAAGGTCTGCCTAAGTTATCCAGGCTAGGCTTGAATCTGGGATCCTCATGTCCCAGAGTTCTTCAGTGCTACAATTACAGGTGTGCACTAGCGCATGTGCTCTGACTTCTGACTTCTGGCCGAGGTCACTAACACCCACTCTCTGAGCAAGCCTGACACACACATGAGTAGTTGGAGGCTCTGATGAGAACTTTACAAGTTTAGGGTATCAATAGAGGGTGGTTCTGGGCGGCCTGGGCAGAGTTGAGCTAGGGTTTGGCGCTGGCCTTTCCATCTGTGCCCCCTACCTAGGTAAGTTCCCAAATCCATCCTTCCTTGTATCCAAAATGGGAAGCACACCTTCATATCATGTGGATATTGCTATACTTGGCTTAAGTTCTACCATTTTATCATCGCCTTTATTCACCTATTTTTCATTGATTTCCATCTTTTGAATATTTTTCAGTATTCCATTTTGTTTCTCTGTGGAGTTTTTGAGTATATGTTCTTTGGACTGAGTTGTGCCCCTTAAATTCATGCACTGCAGCCCTTTTGATATTGGGCGATGAGACCTTTAGGAAAGAATTCAATTTAGATGATGTTCTGGGAATGTGGGTTCTCATGATGGGATTAGAGTTCTTATCAGAGGGGACGCTTCTGTCCGTCTTCGCCTTGAAACACCAAGGAAAGGACACAGGAAAAGGTGGCAGTCTGCAGCCCCGTGGAGGAGCCCTTACTATCAGGCTGGTCTCTCAGTCTTGGACTCTTCAGACTCCAGAATAATACAATATGAATTTCTGTTGTGTAAACTCACAGACATTTACATGGGGGACCTTAACAACTGCAGTGGGGGCTTCAGACTTGACATAAGCAGGGTTAGGTAATGGCTCCTAAGAATGTAGGTTAACTATTCTACTTTTGATGTTTTGGAAAAAGAAATGTTTTTAACATTTATAAATAGAGTTACAAACACGAATCTAGAGAGCCAGCTCCAGTCCACATCTCCTTTGTAGATGAAGCCAACTTCAACAAAAAACAGGCTGCAAGTGGCCTGAAGCCCTTCCCATTGTCCTCATGAGTTTGAGGGCTAAGGCTCACAGGCCCAGAGGGCTTCAGATAGGAAGATACTGTCTCACTGGCCCTGTCCAAGATGCATTTCTCTTCCAACATCTCACTTTAATGTGAGCTGCCAGTATGGCACCTGACGTCTGGCCAGGCCAGTCAGTCCAGCACAGAAGCCAGGACACACAGCTGTAAGATCAAAGGAGGTTATCCTGGGGCATTTGTAGCAAAGAGGGAAATTCTGACTGCTCCACACTCTAGGGGCAATAGCTTCTCAGGGCCACTGGTAAGAACTGGATCCCCACAGAGCTGGTATCAAGTATGGAGCTCAGTCTTTGCCGATGTGTGGACTTGTGCATCCCCAATGTGAAGACAGTGGACCCCTGTGATCAAGAGGAATCATACTCTGCGGCACATACTCCAAAAGTGAAAAAAGCTCAAAAACCAGATAACAATCAGTATTTTACTCAGTATTTTACTCCTTCTACAACACAGCCCCTTTTACTCTTTTGAAGAAACAGTATGCCTGTCCACTTTACTGGATGCATATTGGCCTTGTTAATCTTGCCAACTGCCTCCTTCTTTGCAGATGAATCACTCCCTATAGGTGTCTGCTCTGTACTTGTCTCTTGGAAATTGTGCCACAGCCAGTTGCCCCAGAACTATTCCTGGGAACCTTCCCGTGATGCTGGACTGTGAAAGTGGGAGCTCGTAAAGTGGATGTGTCAGAACTGTGTGGAATGGTCTCTGGCTTCCTGCTCATTGCTAACCTCTTTGTGCAGTAAGCAATGAAAGCCGTATTTGCAAAACTTGTGTTTTCTTAAATTGAGTAGAATGACATTTCTTTTTGGGATAGGGATTCAGACAGGTAGTATAGCTTGACTCACAAGGGGTCAAGTTCCTGTGCTCTTTTTTGTTGTAGCTCTGCCATCTTGTCCAGCTGACTCCTTCTTGTGACTTGAGAGAGCTGCTGTGTGGGTCATACTGTTGTGTCTGTACTCCAGGCAGAGGCAGAGGAGAGAGGGAAGAGCTGCAGCAGCAGGTGCTGCTGCTGCTGGTGCTACTCTGCGCTGACACGACTCCCTCCTTCCAGGAGATCTGGCTGTGGAAGACGGAGCTGCAGGTAACTTTATAGGTGGTTTCAGGAACTTCCCCCAAAGATGTCAACAGAAATCTAGATTGTTCCAATCATCCTCATTCATGTAAATCGTGCTTCTCAGGACAATGGAATGCTGCAAAGGGTTCAGTGAAGGGTGCTTGACAGGTGCTTGGTTTCTGTGAACATTTTGTGCTCTCCTAGTTAATAACAGTCCTAATGATGGTGTCTACTCCTAATCAATTCTCCACACTCGGAAAGATAGACCCCAAATGAACTTTGAAGTCTCATTCTGTTACCTTAGCCTCTCTATCTTCATAATGCCAAAATTTGAGGGAGGAACTGGCCTTTCCTACTGTGATGAGCAATAAACTGAAGTTTTGTCTCAGAATTAAATTTCTGCAGTAATTCAAGGAGTCAGTATTGCTATGATCCTGAGATTGTGTACATGACTTCCTATTTGGCAGAACTTGGTCATGTGGTCACATTTAAATGCCAGGGAGGATGGGAGATGTAGTGTTTATGTGTGTGGTTCATGTTCAGGTGAAACTTTTACTACTATAGAAAAACTGGAAAATATAATGGTGAAGAACAGTGTTGGCTAAAACTACTCATACCAACACCAAGCCCAGTACTAATAGCGGATCTTCACTACACTCTCCCTCTGCATGGTTCCTGTGAACAACACTTTCCTATGGATGCCTCATTCTGCCCTCATGACACCAGAATGTGCAGTAAGTACTATTATTCTTCTTACTTAACTGAAGAAATCAAGACTCTGAGAGGCTGAGTAACTTGGTCAAGCTCACAAAGCTCATCAGTGGTGGAGCCAGGTCCCAGGAGGCAGGCCATAGAGCCCAGGGAGTAAGGTGATATAAGGGGAATTGTGATTTTTGAGTGAGCTGTCTTGGGAGAAATACTAAGTGTAACAATTTTCTATTCTATAAAAAAATCACCACACATAAAATGGTTTGAAACAACCCACATTTAGTACCTGTCTCTGTTAGGAATTGAGTTATGTCTCAGGAATCAAGGG
>PVIR01016208.1:0-37012 GCA_004026965.1 Petromus typicus
CATAAGTGAAATAAATAGGGCACAGATAGGTACATATCGCATCTTTTCTCTGGTATGAGAAAATAAAGATGTAAATGAGTCCTAGCATTGTATGTTATATATTGTGCAATAGAAAATGCTCAATGTAAAATAGGGTGAAAGGGGAAAATGTTGAGATTGTAACAAAAAAGTAAGGAAACAAATTTTATGTATATGGGGGAGTGGTAGGGTGGGTAGGGTTATGGGGAAAAATGAGAATTAAGTTGTGTCTTATACTGGTACAAATCCCCATTATGGAGTGCAATCATGATGTGTATATTTAATGTACCAATAAAGATAAAAAAAATACTATAGCAAAGACATCCAAACTGAACAGTGAACTATCTCTTTGTCTTATGCTCTTCCAGAGCTCAGTGGTCCAAAGATGAAGAGAAGACATGATGATCTTTAATTCACAGCTGTACTTGCTAGGTCCACATAGACAGCTCCAGTACTCTCGTCTTCCAAGCTGAGACAGCAAGGGCTGGGCATGCACACACCCTCCCCTTAGTGAGAAGGCCTTGAGTGAGCATATGGAGCACTTCTGCAGTCATCCTATTACTTAGAATCTGGGCACATAGCCACACTAATGGTAGGGTATATAGTCTGGAGGTGGAAGGGTGACCGGCGAGGGTAAGTCGGCCCTATTATCAAAAAAAGGAGAGAGTGGATGTAGATAGATAAGTAATAGTCTTTGTTACAGAAATAGCACTGTCAGTTTTATCTATCTACCTACCTGTCCTGACCCATCAAGATAAGTGGACATGAACATAAGCCTTTCTTTGTTTTACTAAAAAGAAATGGTATAGATATAAATATGCCCAGATCATCTTGATATTCTGATGTCAATACCACTATAATCTTTTTTCAAACCGCTGAACATCCTATAGCTAAGCAGTCATTTTACAATCTATTATGGGATCGTTCTAATCTTTTCGCAATTTCTTCCATAACTAATTGGAACATACAGCACCCCAGAATAGAAAGTACGCAGGACAGCAGGCCAGTTAGTTGGGTCAGGGATTTCAAGCAAAAATACATATATTAAGCTTATTTGGTAAAAAAAAAAAAAAAAAAAGAAGTTTGCAAAACCAAAATATGGACAAAGTATAAATATTCAAATATCCTTATAGTAACAGATAGCTAAACTTTGTGTAACTGTGTTCAGCACAATCACTTTCATACCTAAGCAATCTAGCTAATTTTTTTTTTTTGATAGAAGGAGGGAGGTTCTTGTGAGAGTTAGTGACTGTTCATTCTATTTTCAAATGTTATTTAAAAACTAACTTGAAATATTCAGGGAAGTTGAAATACTATATGTCTAATTAACTCACTTCTTAGGGGGTGTTTAAATAATTTTAGAGGATAGACTCAGTTAGTAGAACTCATTAATTTCTAAATTTTAAGTGATTTTCACTAGCTATGCCTAACATGAGGCTTCTGTTAAATTTTGAACTGACTTATTAAAAGCATAAGCTTGAGTGAGAAAAATCATACAATTACAAAGCCATCCTTTCCACTTGCCATTAAACGAACAATGTAAGCCTAACATTTAATGTTATTAACCATGCCTCAACTCAAAGGTTTGTGATTAAATGAAAGATACAAAAAGACTGCCGTATTTAAAACATCATTTAATATTTTTAGAAGAATGCAAATCAAAGACCAGAATTAAAGCCCAAGAGAAAATTTTACTTAAGCATATCTGAGTTTCTATGGAGCTCCATTTAGCCCTGAGGTTTGTTTCCCCCTCCTGATAAACTTTCGGCCTCTAGCCTGCTATGAACACAACAGTGGAATGACTACCAATGCTCCCTGTACTTTGTGAGTGACTCTTTCAGAGATCTTATCCTTCAGCTTCCATAAGTAGCATTAAAAAAAAAAAAAAAAAAAAAAAACCTCCATTTTACCTCTCCCATTGGAAAGGCAGTGTAAAGCCTTGGGCGCAATGCTGTAGAGCAGAAATCATGAAACAAAGGACCCATCTTTGAGCGCCGTTCTTGGGGAATGGAAAACATCACCACCGTTATAAATTAACGCGGGCCTTTTATCCCGCACAGCTTTTCTCCCGCACAATGTGAGGAACGTGCCAAATGTCTGAGACTCCCATGAGACGAATGCCCTCGCTCTGGCCTCTTCCTGTGTTAGAGAAGAATGGAGACCTGGAAAAATGTCAGGGACTTGGGTGGTGAATCTGCTGCTGGGCTGGTGAACCTCTGTGCTTTAGATTTTCAGCTTTCCATCAGAAGAAAAGGAAAACCAAAATAGAAACGATTCAAAGCAGCAATTTAAATTCAATTTTGAGGATTTGCTACTGGTTTTATAGCCCTCTCTCTCTCTCAATAAAGAATCCAACTCTGATTTTTATCTGTAGTTTCTCAACTACTTTGTCAACTCATTGGCTTGTGAACTCACAGCTGATTTTGCTCCAGGATTTAAGCTTCAAATCTCAGAGTCATCCGAGATTCTACTAGGTGGTAACAGCGTTATACACACTGAGCATCTGCCTTCTTATAATGTGCTCTCTCCTTAGGATTTTCAGGGGTTTTTCAGACACCATTGGCCTTAGATTCCTACTGGGACTTAAAAAATATTTTAAATTTATTAGTACATTTTAGGTATTTTATAGGATGAAAGGCTATTGATTTTTGGTGTTGACTTTGTATCCAGCTACTATACTGAATCTAATTATTAAGTCTAGAAGTCTTTTGGTGGAGTTTTTGGGCCATTCTATATAGTGCATCATATCATAAGCAAACGACAGTTTAACTTCTTCCTTTCCTATCTTTAGTTCTTTCATTTCTTTCTCTTGTCTGATTGTTGTCACTAATGTTTCCAGGGCTATACTGAACAGGAGTAGTAGCAGATAGCAGACATACTTGTCTTGTTATTGATTTTAATGTGAAAGATTTCAGTTTTTGAATATTTAGTATGATTCTGGCTGCTGGTTTTTCATAAACAGTTTTATCAGGCTAAGCTAAAGACCATATGTCCTAATTTTCTGTAGGTTTTTTTTTTTATCACAAATGGGTGTTGAACCCTATAAAATGCTTTTCTGCCTCAGTTGAGATGCCCTGTGCTTTTTGTCCATGACTTTGTTAATATAGTGTGCAACATATATTGATTTACATATGTTGATCCAAAGTTATATTCCTGAAATGAATCCCATTTGGTCAAGGTATATAATCTTTTTGATGATCTTTGCTTATTCTATGTGCCAGTATCTCATTGAGAATTTTTGCATCTATATTCCTTAAGGAGATTGGCCTGTAGTTCTCTTTTTTTTGGTTGGATCTTTCTCTGCTTTCAGAATCAAGGTAATGCTGCTTCCCTTAATGAATTTGGGAGTATTGCTTCCCTTTTGATTTCATTAAAGAGCTTAAGAAGTACTGAAACTAGCACTTCCTTAAATTTCTTGTAGAAGTCCATACTGAAACCATCAAGACATGGGCTTTTCTTTGTTGGTAAGTTTTTAATTATGTCTTCAATTTCACTGGATATTTTGGGTTGTTTAGAATCTTTATGTTTTCTTGGTCTCAGCAAATCAGCTCTAGTCTAACTTCCAGTCACCATGCCAGACTCTCCAAGGCTCTTGCATGGGTTTGAGCTGAGCTTCCCCTGGAGAAGACCCGATTCAGTAGGAGGTGGTGGCTCTGGCAATTTACCAGTTACTCTATTCTGCTCCTTCTTTGCTCTCCCAGTAAGTTTCAGTTTTCAACAACAGCAAGGCTCAGGGCAGCCCTCTCTTTACTGCTCACCCCTGCATCATCTTCTTACTCAGCAATCACTCTCTGGCCCATGTCCTTCCCCAGGCAGTCATGTGGCACCCTCATGGTGGTGTTCTCATGTGAGGGTCAGGGGCACTGAGAGTTCCAGGGAGTGTTCCACCAGGAGCATTGGGTGGTGGTCTCACAGGAGACCATATGGACCGCATATGGATACATTCATTACTTGATCAGAAGTAGAAGGTTATGAATTCTAAGCAAAAACTCATGAAGGAAAATATATTTAACTTACTTACTAGAGAGGTTATACACCTTACAGTTGAAATACTTGGGCATCTTTCATGGAAGATACTTTCTAACTTTATCTTATGTCTTCTACCCACAGGCTTATCTTCTACTACATAGCCAAGTACCTATAGTTGGCCTTTGAATAATTGAAACTTTAATCAATTCTTGCAGCTTCTATTCAAGCATTTTAAGTTGCCTCTGTGTCAATGTGTGTCTACCAAATTATATGCAGATGTTTTGCCTTATAAATTTGCAGGACTGTAATTGTCTCTATTATCTGTCAATTATGATATAGTAAAGTTAATTACAATTGCCAGATCACCATGGTATTGCTGAGTCTATCATAACTAGTTACTCATATTCATGCTATAAATTTCTTTAGATAGGCTTCTATCTAGAGAGGAAGGCATCAATGATTCTTGGTATTTCTCTTGCATTTTCTAATATTTTCTACTTTCTATTTCTATATATTTTTTAACTTCTACCTGATACAGAAACAAAAATATATAAAGACTTTTGGAACAAATCTACTAATATATAGACATTTCTGCTGGCATTTCTCTCCCTTTGGCATTGGGTCATGTTAAACACTGATTTACAGAGAAGCAGTTGGAGCTGCATCTGTAACTGTTTTGCATCATCATTTAGCCTCAGAAATTACTGCCTCCATAAACGTCAGTTATTAAATGGCAGAACTTAAAATGATGGTGCTTAATTAATGGATGTAGTATACATTGATTTAGTTCCCAGAAACCAATATTTCTACTGTATAGAAACACACAGAAATCAGTGAATCTATGCTTTTCATAAGCTCTTTGTAAAAGTATCACAAGCACACATCATACAATTGACATTTGGCATGATTTCCTGTGATCTATAACTGTTTCTGCACAAATTTGGTCTCAGCCTCATTCCCTTGAAATATCTTCGAGGGTAAATAATCCAAAGTTAAATGGCAATGTCCAAAAACAAGGCCACTGAGAAGGAAAGGGATTTCTGTATGGCAAATACATAAACAAATACCCAATATGTAGTTTAATATTCCTGCTGCTCAGATCAATCCCATCACCCTGAGATCTCCACTGGAAGGCAGAGTTTTGGTTGCAAATATTAATCTTTCCTAGAAAATCAAGTTAAAAGTATTAGGATCCAAACTGAATATTGCATGAGATCAAACTTGTCTTTTTGGTTGAAAACATGCAGTCATTTACTCTACCCTTCAACTACTAGTGTAAAACAATGAATCTGCCTTTTCAGTTTGGATATAGAAGGATCTGTGCATACTGAGCATGGGGAATGGGTATTTCCTGACAAAATAAATAGCATTAGCATTTGAAAGACCAATACCCTATTTAAATTTTATGCTATTGTTAAAATTGCAATAGTTTAATTCAATAAAAGATGTGAGACAAAGCAACCGCATAACAGCATATTGGCAGAAGTGCAATTGTAAATTTATTTCTGTGAAATATAAGAAAAAATCTAAATTTATAATTTATCTTTTCATAGACTCACTTCCAGCTTCTGATTAGGGAAAATCTAAATATATGAAACAATTAAAAATGAGAATGCAGAATGGTGTTGCAAAATTAAATATATTTCTGGTAAGCTAATAAGTATGCATGTGATCAGATTAAAAATGAAGATTGTATATACAATATTCATTTATAAACTGATTTCCAAACATAAATCCTAAAGCAAATCATATAAACATAATTGAAATGTGCATTGATATCTCAGAGTATGCCCGACAAAACCAAAATATTTAAATTTGTTAAAGATTTAAACCCTTATAGCCTTGGAGAGGAAATTTGATATTGTAAGATAGTGTTAAAAGAAAATACGTATTGATAACAATTCCCTAATAGAAATTTTCCAAAAATAAAATAATTAAGCCAAATAAATGAAGAAGAGAGTTTTTGCACATCTTACTCTGACAGCAGACCATAAAACTTATAAAATGTGAATAAGCAAAATTCGGTCTATTTTGTTACCATCACTTTCACATAGTAGCAGTTTAATATATAATAAAGGTTCTGTTTGGGAAATATTGAAATGTTATTGTGAAATCCCTGAAAAGTTCTCAATGGATAAATAATAATTTATATTAAACCATAGAGGCAGCTGTATGAATGAAATAAGTTTATTTGGCTAGAAATTTAAGTTAAGAGATACTAACTTCTCAAAGCATCAAACATGCCTTTTAATTTTCCCTTAATAGGTTTATCTGAAAAAATTATAAATATCTTAATTTTAAAGTAGAGATTCACATAATTAGAAATAGTTTTCTTTACCAAGGGTGACATATATTTGCACAAGTGGTATTTATTTCTCATGGTCAAATGAATGTCATGCTTCTTTTCAAGAAGACAGTCATATTCTTATTGACACATGGTCATGGCCACTATTTTATGAAATCATTGACAAAAATCACTCTTCACATAATGAAATCATATTCATTACCCTCTTTAATACAAGAGCTGTGCTTCAAATCAAATACTTTACACTGACATAACGTATAATGGTCTTTTATTTTGAAGAATTGATTATGTACTTACATTAGGCTTCTTAGTAGCAAATTTGAAAACAAAAATTGTTCCCCTTTATGCTGTTCACATTTTGAATCAGGGGACTTGAGTCAGTGACCAACAGCGACCTTGATTTCTATCTCCATTTCTGAGGGTTTCTTGTCTTTCACAGGAAGACCTGTCATTTCCCTCCCAGGGCTGTTGTGAAAAAAAAATGAGAACATGCAGTTTGCAAATTTTTAAGGAGCTATTTGAACATGAAATATCCAAGTACTTGGGCTATGAAGATGTGAGAGAGCCTTAGCATTCCTGTGAGAAAATGTTGGCTGCTCTGTGGTAAAGATGTGTTGAGAAAGAGGTCTAGAACTGTGATGGGTCTGAAACTGGAAAGTTGGGCTGTGAGGCAAGACCTCTGTCCAGAGGGAAGATGAACGTGAAAGAAGGGATAATCAAGAAAGAAAGAAAACAGTGATACAATTTTCTCAGAATTTTCTTGGAAATTTAGATTCATTTCTCTTTATGCTTCTACAGTCTTGGAAAAGGTAGTTACAAAAATGAGTGAAATCACAAGTAACTCTGGGCCACAGTAACTCAGAAGAAACATAGGAAAGTTGGAGAGATTTTTAAAAGCCATAGATACAGTTAAATCGTTTGGTTATAGGACTAGTAGGGGAAAGATTCCTACATTATTCAGTTTCCTAAGGACAAGGCTAAATGTAGAAATGTGGGAATGTGTGATAAACTAAAGATAACAGAACATCTGTTTTGGGTGTCCAAGGAAAACCTAGAAGAAACTGGACTCAAGTTGTAGGATAACACACTTAAATAAGCAACAAGAAAGAATTTCCTAACCTCGAGGGTTGTTGGGCATAAAAAGACTCGCTGAAATCTCCCCTTCATGTCTGCCTTTGAGTAAGTATTTTGATTAAAATGGAATGGTGTAGGTGTTGACCTTCCTGTATGTAAGGCAATGGATCAAAAAACTTTTAAATAACATTTCTCGTTCCTTTGACTCTTGGTTATGGGTGTGCTGCTAAAGTATGAGAACTCTGTCAAAAAGTTATCCTCAATGAAAAAACTCTCAACTATTTGCATGGGAGATAGTGAAAAACACAGGATTCTAGTTAGCTTATATAGGATTATTATATAATTAACTAAATTACTGCCTGGAGATTTCTTGAATACAGAATATTATTTTTAAAAAGATTTAATGTAAGACCTCTCAGATATTCTTTATTCTCTTAGAAAATTTCTATTTTTAAATTTTTTCCACTCTGGAGGGTAATGAATAGGACACACAGAATATAGGAAGAATGACTAGGTATACATGTAATAATTATTAACTTCTCTTTTTCTCAGGGATATCTCTTCTTTCCAAAGTCTCTCATACCAGTGTGAAGCAGCATGTTTGAGCTCTGGCTGGCAGAATGTGAATAAAGTAAGAGGTGGGGTGTGTCGCTTATGTGTTCAGTGGCATGCTGTCTCCTGCCCATCTTTCATGCAAGACAGACCGTGATGAAACACCAGGAGATTCTGAAGCATAAATGGGAGGAGATCTGGGTTCCTGAGTCACCATGCAAAGGGTCACCTGCCTCCTAGAAACATCTGCCACCGTCTCTTAGGCAAGTGAAAAGAAACATCTATTTCGTTTACATTTTTGTACATTCTTTAAATTTCTGTTTCATTTGCAGCTTTGGCTGACACGTCAAATATCCACCTAATAGTTTTATCTTGATTATTTCTTCTCAAGTCTTGGTAACTTTATTCTTGTTTAGGTGACTTTTTAAAATAAAAACTATGAGACAAAATTACATTTTGGATGCTGGTTTTGGTTTTGTTTGTTTGGTTTTTTTTGGTAAGGTTTTTTTTGGTGGGGAGAGCTCTTTTGGGGGTGATGATGTTTGAGTCCTGGATGAGTTGGTTAATTTTTAAGACTAGAAAATGGTTCCTCACCACAAGTAATTCATTTATTATATAACAACCATTACAGGTAAATTTGAATGTAGACTGTGCTTGGTACTTGCTGATGTGTGTATTGTGTGTTATATAATATAAATTACACAGAACTTCAGTTCCTAAGGGTGTTTCATTTGACAGATGAGTAAACCGAGGCTTAGAGAGTTTAAATAGTTTTCTACTTAAATAGAAATTAACATCACTTACTTAGGAAAAAGCAGAACCAACATTCCACCGTAGATCTTGTTAACAGCCTTTAAGTGCCTGAGATTTTAAGCTTAAGAGCTAACGAGCCTGATGGTGGAAAGCTTGAGGTTGTGGGTCACAGAAAGAAGGCTTTGCTACTCATTTTAACAGTAGGAGGCTTTGTCTTCAACGTTTTCCTGACCCTCAGTTCCTATAGAATGGTGGTATGAAGACAAGGTCACTCGTACACACAATGAACACCTTTAACCAAAACCCATGGCTCAGGAAACACAGGTGTCTCAAAAGTGGGCCTGGGGACATTTGCCCTGAGGGGGCTATAGAGATGTTTGTCATGTCCACATCCTTGAAAAGATAATTCAGAATAAAGTCTGTCCAGGTTCCTACTTGTGAGGGGAGCAGAGTCAAGAAAGACCCAAGGAGAACCATTTCCCAACATGCTTTGTAAAACTTATTATCAACCACTATATCAAGCTGGCTCAGTGCTCATGTAACTGAGAGGGAATGTGATGTGGGAGTGGAGGCATTTCAGCAATACACCTTTTTTTTTTTTTGCCATAAAAATGCTGTTGGTAATCAGCCAGGGCATCCATACTCAACGGCACACAGGGCCACGGATGTATAATTGGAGCTGACTTTCTAACACACCTCCTGTCTTTAGGCATTTTTCTCCCTGACTTAGAAGCTCACTTGAAGGCAGGAGGAAAAGAGAAACAAGAGACACAGTTTAAAGAGAACGGGGTCTCTGGGCTTCGATCAATGAAGGTCTGTCTATACAGGCTGCTGCTGATGTCATTCAGGTTTGTCTGTTCACAATACAAAGCGAGATGGTAGTTACCAAGGCGGAAAGAGCAGGGCTTTAATGTTTGGTCCTCCGAGTTTGAATAAATCCTGCTTTCTTGATGGTGTCCTTGAGTGAGTTCCATCCCCATCTCTGGGAGTTTCATTAGCTCAAAGGTGGGGATGACGTTATAGGAGCTCAGTACAGCACCTGGCATATACATAGTGATCAATTCACACTAGTTATGACTAGTATGAGAGCAGTGGAAGTCTGGCATTGGTAAAAGTAATCCTGAAAGACACTTTAATACTTGGAAACCTCACAAGATATAGCACTTGGAATTAAAAGTCAGTACAAGCAGGTACTTTACATGGACAAGGTGAATTTTTATTATTTAAAAGTGTAGAAATAATATTTGTGTTGGTAATGTGAATACTTTTGCCATTAAATCCTGCAATGAACCCAACTGCCTTCATTTATGCATTCCAAAAAAAAAGGGGGAGGGGAACCCTTTTGTTAATACTTAGTCCATCTTAAAACACCTTTCAGTCAGAGAACAGCTTCTCATTAAGGGAAAAATGATTATTAACATCCTCATTTTGCTTCCTCTTGTGAGTTATTTGCATTCAGAAATGTGCATGGCATTAGTTTCAGGGTAAATGCAAATATGACAGCGGGATTCCTCACCAAGCTCTTTTTTATTATTAGCTCTTTTTATGTACTCCATTTATTATCCCCTCACCATTTTTCACATTGTATTAAAATGTTAGATTTCTTAAAATAACAATATTTCTTTCATTGGGTAATTGTGTCAACCCTGTCTACAACAGTCTACATCATAGAGTGGTTGGTGCATAATTTGGAATGGCTTAGAATGCCCATACATCTCTGCCCAGGAGAGGCTCAGGAATTAGCTATCATGGTAACTGAATCCCTTCTCTCCCACGGAGAAAGTGATGACTCCAGGTATGGTTCAGGGGATTTCAAATGAGGGCAGGGGCACAAGGAAGGTTTCTGCTTCGAGTTCCAGGAGTGCGTTTACAATCTGGGGCCTGAAGATAAATTAAGATTTTCTTCCCTCTCAGCTTTGAGCAGTGTCCATCTTGAATGCTTCTTAAATGCCATAGCTCCATGCTCCGTTTCTCTCTTGATATTGTGAAGCTGTCCTATGAGAAATGTTTGTTTCCTGCATGCAGAGTCTGCCTTCTGAGGATGGAATGAGTTGGAAGGCTAAGAATTCTCTGTCAAAGGGTAGGAGGAATGGTGAGTCTGGGGTAAACTCAGGAAATCAGGAGCCCATGCACTTTCCAGAGGGTCTGCCTTGAGAAACTGATTACAATTACTTTGTTTTTCCCTGGTCATAAAAAAGGTAATAGATCTGACTAATAAAACCAAACTAATAAAATCATTTGATCATTTTGATTCACTGCACTTCACTGGTGGAAGCTTCCCTGTTGGCTCACAAATTGTTTGCTGTCAAGTCTCTCTACATTTGTTTCGTTGGGCTATGACTTACCGTCTCTCTTTCCCTCCCCTTGTTACTGTCCATCATTTTTTTTTTTTAACCAGGGAGCAGGGAATGATCAATGACCAGAGCTCAAAGCACGCTACCTAGTAGATAATATAAACGTGTCCATTTTTTTAAATGGCCAAGTACACAACATGCAGATACTTTGATGAGGCATTTTTCATGGGATCTAAGTCTTGGCACATTATGAATTGCAGGGTATAGCAATTAATTTTCAATCTTATGCTGTGGGAAATATGTACTTTTTTTCCTTTGTTGAGTGACGTAGGAGAGAACTGGCCTCACTGAGACCAGGCGAATGGTGACAGAACAAGCATCTAAGTCAGAGTGAGGTTGGCAGAAGCTTGATATGAGAGTTCGATTCGTTCTTCCACGAGTTTTCTGATGTCATCCATGTGCTGATTTCACCATCAGTCCTTTGGTGATGGCCAACCCCAACCACCTGCAGTGGGTGGGTGGGAAAAGGAGGATAAAATGTATCTCAGCATGTTAATGGACCACTGGACAACCTATGCAATTTAGCCTAAGGCAGATAATGTTATTGTGAGTGATTACTATGTGCCTGGTGATTGGCTAAGTGTATTACACACATTGTTTCACTATATTTTCACAATCATGCCATGAGATATATCCTACCTATATAGAAGATGAGCCTGAAGATCAAAGGTATTTGTCAGAACTTCCTAGGGTACAGAGGCGCTGAATCCTTCAGAGTTTGCCATCACAGAACAGCAGGCTATTTGCACTACAGAAGCATGCATGAGCTAGGGTGGCATTCCACCACTACAGGTGTGACTTTCTCCCTTCCCTATTTCAGGAGAAGGTCTCTGGCCACATGACCCTACCCTGAGTGTCCCCAATGATGTCTTATTTTGCAAGAAACATGCTATTTATATTCCTTCTTTCAGGAATTGCCAGTTTAGGTAGTGGCTTTTTATTTTCTATTTTTCTTCTTCCTTCCTTTCTTTCTTCCTTCCTTCCTTTCTTTCTTTCTTTCTTTCTTTCTTTCTTTCTTTCTTTCTTTCTTTCTTTCTTTCTTTCTTTCTTTCTTTCTTTTTCTTTCTTTCTTTCTTTCGAGACAGGGTCTTGCTTTGTAGTTCAGGCTAGCCCTGAGCTCAGCCCCAAACTCACATCACAGCAATCCTCCTGCCTCTGCCTCCCGAGTGCTGGGATTACAGGCATGAGTAATCATGCCTGGTACTGTGGTATGTGGTACTTACTGATTGCTGCTGGGTATGAGTCTTCACGCCCAGTATGGTATGTGGTTACCAGAGATCGAACCAGGGACCTTGCACTTGCAAGATAGGAGCCAGACCCACTGAGCTAAATCCCCGGCCCATGGCTTTTTATTTGTTAACACCCTGAAGAAAAGACTGTGTTCCCTACTGAGTTGTACAACTGACAACATGTGGGAGGAGATCCAGGCCTTAAGGTCTTGATTCGGACCAACTTGGTTCTTGTCCTGGCAATGTTCGTGCCCTTGTTCCTTTTCATGCTCTGTCCCTTGTGAAATGCAACTGCTGGCAAGTTACTTTACAACCTTTGAAAAAAATAAAAATTACAACTGTAATACACTTGGTGGAATTGTTATGAAATTGTACTCATATTCCTCTGAGGACAGTGGCCTTTGCACAGGAAGGAACATAAATACTGACTATTCTAACAGGAATATTAGTCTTTCAGAACCCTGGGAAGTTCTGACTTTATATATTCATAGTAGATATCAATATTTATCAACTTTTATATATAGTATCAAATATTTTTGTATTATATTTCCTTATTCTTGAAATATATATATTATATATATTATATTATATATATATAAAAATATATATATTTTTTATGGATCGATGACTTTAAAATAAACTCACAAAAACTAAAAGCACTAAAAATGCTTATTTTAAACAGGTATGCTGAGCTGGGGTTGTATCTTCAGAACAGAGCTCTTGTCTGGCATGTGTGAGCTTTCATGTTCAATTTCTAGCACAGGAAAAAAAAAAAGGCAAGTAAAAAACAAAACAAAAGGAAAACAAGAAAGCAAGCTAAGAAAGCTAAACAAAATTCCTGCCAAAGTAACAAGTATGCAGTTAGAGCAGGGATAAAGTGCACAGATATACAAAGACCCCTCACATCTATGCTGACTACATTTTGTTCCTTTAGCCATACATCCCAATGGTTTCCTACCACAGATGAAAACAAATCACCTACATAGCATTTTCCAGCAGATTTCCTCAGCCATTGCTCTATTACATGCCCATCGTTGACAAGCTGAAATGGGAAGGCATTTTTATCTCCCAGAAATGGCAGTGCTGGGGGATCCTTGACTTCCATGCCCTTTGTCCAACATGCCATCACGATGATGTACTCAGGGTCATTGCTCAAAACCTTGGCCAATTGGATTAGGACCCCTAGAGCACAGGGGTTATAGCAACTATTTAACTGCTGCCCCGGCAACCACCCAGAGGGACAGGGCCACTAGATTGTGAGATGGTGCCACGGTTGAAGGATGGTCTCCATATCAGCGTTCTGTGAATGACAGGCTAAGCCCATTCTCATCCGCAGAGAGTTGGTAAGAAAAATGCACTTCAAATGGAAGTAGTAAGACTCATTCAGTTGGAAGATAAACTACCATCACCTTTTACACTTAAAGTTATCTTTCTAATTTCTATAGTATTTTTCTCAGAAGGGTAGCTGCCTGACAGAGACTTCCTATTATTTTTTTTAAACTTCACTACATAATTTTCCTGCTTGAAGGACCTGGTGTATGAACAACTGCATATTTTTAAGGTAACTTTCAAGGCCTAGAGCCAGGAAGCCCAAACTAAATAAACAAAATCACTCCCTAAGCAATCAGCAATGAAAAGAAGAGATCAGATCTCTGAGGGTCATGATTATGTTGACTTGAGTCCGAGTGAAATAGTTGATACTTTTGGAATCCTTGGGAACCAAAAGTGGTTTATACTACCCAAGCATTCAACAAGGAGCATATAATTTGCATTAATAACACTGTACATATTAGTCAAGTAAGTTATATACACCAAGGTTTTACCTGCCAATAAGGGAAGATAAGATATGGGGCGATTTTAAAACATGCTCAGAATAATTAAATGTATTCTCTCAACAAATACATTGAGTCAACATTGGGAAGCCTGAGAAGTCTGTAGTTCCCAGTTCCTCATGTGATCCTGGCACCCACTGACCAAAATCCAGGCCAGAGACTTCTACCAGTCATGTGGATCTGCCAGAGTAAAACTGGCATGGCTTTCCTCATTTTATTACAGCCTGGCAGGGACCACTGTGAAAAGTTTTATAGAAGAGTTTGTGAATAAACCTACCATCCTAATAAAAGGGGATTAGGTATTGTTGGTACAGTTGTGCTGGCCAGGTAATTCCTGCCTTAAGTGTCTTGGTACTTGTTTTAGGAAAGCTATTTGTCTGATGGTGTATCAAAATACAGTCATTTGTATAGTAGGAAGTTAAAGAAATATTGTCAGGAATGATAGAACAATACAGTAAATGTATAAATTAAAAAAAATCATTAGAGTAAAAGGCACACTGTCATTAACAACCTTCCAAATTCACCTCCTTGCTTCCAACACACTCATTTCAATGTTCCTCCACTTACCCCTTTGTTCTTGAACTTTTGGTGTTTAGTTCAGGAAGTTCTCCTTTCATGTCTTTAGTTGAGCAGTTGTAGCTGCCTCAGTGTCCTGAATCAATTCAAAAGGTTTACCTTTCATGGGCATTTTGACTTTGGGAAGAACCAGAAGTCACATGGGGCAACATCTGGCACAGAAAATGGATGAAGACACAGCACAGTTTCTGCACGGGCCTGCCTGCTGTTGGATGGCATTAGGCAGCAGACTTCACATTTGTTATCACACCTTTAAAGTCATGAAAGAGAACTCCTAGAATTGCTTCAGAAAGTGATAAGAACAATGGGATGGAGGCATTGGAAGCTACAGGTAATATCTGGAGGGGGATTAAGAACAATAGATCTTTTAGTGTAATTAAAAAAATTGAACATTCACTATATATTGTGATCATGCCTCATACAATTGTTAAAATAGCTCAAAAACATCCATCTGGATCGGTAGTAATGCATGCTCATTTGTGAACATCTAAGTTAAATACAAACAGATCCCTCCATCTCTAAAAACTTAATATGAGTGGCATATGCATGAACAGACTGACAGATACGCAGACAAATGCCAACACCATCCAAAAAAGTAAATTGAACTAAATATTTACACGATGTATGATGGCTTGTGCAATGCTTGTACAATCTGAGGCATGAAATTTGTCTATTATAATATCTGCTCTTGAGGGAGACATGCTCTCATTAATTCTACTTACTCGTAGAGAAATTTCTGAGGACATATTTCCTTCATAAGTCTTCATGCATTTAAAGGGCGACTGCATCATGCAGATGTGGTAGGTGCTTGAGAAACTTTGCAGATGGAAGGAAACATAAGTGTGGGAAGGAAGTTGCAGGTGTGCAGATTAGGAACTTAGGAAAATGGACAGTTAGACTGAGAGTCTTGAGAAAGCATCTTAGTTAAACAAAACAAACAAATGAGAAACACACTATTAAAATCATTTTAGAGAGATAAGAGCAGAAAAGGAAAAAAAATAAAACAAGTATACTTAAATGTTTCTCAGGCTTTCATCCCATTTTTGATTTTATATTTGACAAACACAAACATGACTAGTTATATCAAATGAACAGTGACGATAGAATTAGTAGTCCTCTTTCTAAAGTTAAAATTTCTCCTACTTTTAGTCTCACTGGTTTAGAAAGGAGGACAAGGTAGGTCTCACTGAGACATTTATCCCTCCTCGTCTGATGTCACTTCACAAGGGAAACCTATTGGAAGCGTTGCAGAGAGACCAACCATTAATTTTCTCTCATCGAACTTTACCTTTGTTGGGGAGTATAAGATCTTTGTCACACGCCGGTGGGATTCTGAACTGCCAGTTGGGGGCCATGTGAGCTCTTGCAGGGTTGTTCTCCAGAGGGAGTGTGGCTAATTGCAATGCCGGGGTTGTCTTGACTGCGATGTGGAGGCCTGCAACCTGGCCAGACGGCAAGTACCATAAGTGCACTGTACCATTGGGGCTGGGCCCCTTGCAAAGATCAGG
The DNA here is from genome assembly GCA_004026965.1 of Petromus typicus. Lineage (NCBI taxonomy): Eukaryota > Metazoa > Chordata > Mammalia > Rodentia > Petromuridae > Petromus > Petromus typicus. The sequence goes on from PVIR01016208.1 coordinate 16,171, forward strand.
AAGGAAAGTAGTCAGGAAAGAGGAAGAGGAAAGAAAGAAAAGAAGAAAATCACAAAAAACAAACCAATAATCAGGCAATCTGATTACAAAGATGGTAATAACCAACTAAATTCCAATACTCAAAGGGCTGGTATTGAAAATCATCTATTTCATGGTCTGATTTTTCCTTTATGTTTCCTATTAGGTAAGGTTTTCAGAATGTTGAAAGGAAAAGGAGCCCAGAGCCTTCCCTCACCCACAGACACATGCAGCCTTCTCTAATTAAGAGAGCCTGGTCCTGCAGTCAGCCCAAGGTTGAAATTCTGTCTTTGTTCTTTTATCAGTTGTGTGACCTTGAGCAAGTTACTTAACCTATGGGAGTCTCATCTTCTTTTTCTCTAAAATGGAGATAATGGGATCTATTCAACAGGATTATTGTGAGGAATTGACATTATAAGATTGCCTAGGACTACTGTCTGCAAAAATGTGTTTTTCTTCTAATGAAGAAAGAAGGGAGCAAGAAGAATCCATCTGTGAGAGAATGACTTGACACCTCTATGCAGTTTAATAGCTTCAGCAATGTAGCAATGCTCAATAATAAACTAAATCTGGAAATGTAGCCAAAGGATATAGTCATGATATTGTACAAATATTTATCTAAAAGGATGTTACGTGTAATTTTGTTTTTAATGGAGAAAATTGGAAATGATCTACATGTTCAACATGGGATTGCTTAAACAGAGATAGCAAATGTGTTTGATGTAATACTAAAGAGCCATTAAAAATATCTCAGAGCTGGAAACTTAAAAGTCATGGGAAATATTTACAGTGCTTCACTGAAAAAAAATGTTGAATTGTATTACTAGACGATGCTAGTTTTAAAATTAAAATTATTATTGCAATAATGGAAACTAATGCATCTGTATATTAACACTGTTGTCTCTTTAAATTGATATTATTCATGATATTCATGATTTTGGGGGGTCATTTTTGGTGCTTCTTGGTTTGTGAATGGTAGTCACGATTTATTTCAGTAATAATAAAATATGCCTGCAGATTACTTTTAGGAGTATTCTTCCAGGGACAGCATAATTAATTGGTGCATAGTTCCCTAAAATATAAAGGTAGATGGATAAAGAATGGGAAATAATTAGTAAATGGATTGTTCTTCTGCATGTCTCAAGAGAAAGAGGGGAATTTATGTGGTTGTTAAGCTTCATTATTAAAACATCTGACTCAATTTTATTTTATTAAGATTTCTTTATAATTTTCAAAAATTATAGCTTTTTTTTTTTCTTATTTGGAGTTGGTTCTTCTAAATGGATCAAAAAAAAAAAATGTTTAGCCAGGTGTGTTGGAGCATGCCTGTAATCCTAGCACTTGAGAGGCAGAGGCAGGAGGATTGCCACAAGTTTGAGGCCAGCCTGGGTTACACAGTGAGTTCAGGGCCAGCCTGAAGTACAAAGTGAGACCCTGTCTCAAAAAAGAAAAAAAAAAAAAAAAAAAAGATAAAATGCTTAGCTAAAGCAGTGGATTTTTTTTTTTTTTTGGTCATTTCTATAAAGAGATATTTTAGACTTTGAGAATCTCAATAAAATAGATATTTCTTTTATATGCAAAACTAAATAGAAGTGGAATCTACCATAGAAGGTATATAGGTAAATTTAAATTCACTGGCAAACAATAGTGTTTGTAAAATGAATTTCATTCATATTTACTCATTTGACTGTTATCATTAATTAGACCTTACTTCTAGTTAAATTTAGTTGAAATTTAAAATAAATATATATAATGGAACATTTATAATATAGTTATAAATGTAATGAAATAACCTAAGAATTATAATATTTTTACTATTGTTCAGCCATTTTAGACTAATTAAATCACACAACTAAAAGAAAAAGAACAAGCTATGCATTTGTTTCAAATTGATTCCATTAATAGCTTATAGTAGGCTTTTGTTGTAAAGAAAATAATCCATCAGTCCTATTAAGGTAGTGAATAATTTGGAGAATTTAGGGAATCAGATTCTATTATGTACTAAAATAAATGTATGTGAGAGCACAGTTGGCTTAAACACTACATTATTTATTGGTATCACCGGGTTACTATGATAGATAACCTTGCCAAAAAATAAATTTAAAATAGAACTCTTCAGAAGTAATTATATCAATTATTTTTAATTTATTTTTTTCTCAAGCAATCTCAGACTTATTTTTTTTGATCTTGCCAAGTCACTTTTATTAGTGACCTGTTTTTTTAAGAGAGGAAACACACACTGACACTTTGAAACTCAGTACACTGATGAGAACCTGAGGAGGTAGACAGAGCGGGGAGGACAGAGAGTGGAAGGTGGACAGAGACGCTGTCGCAGTGCCCTGCCCTTTGGAATTGGACACGAAGGCAGGACTTGTGAGCGGCGGCGCTGCTGAGTGTTCACTGCCGTAGATGTGAGGAGAGTGGGTCTGAGTAGCCTGAGAGATAAAATTTCAAATTTATAAAATTTTACATGGGATCTTTCCTTACAAACATATGCACAATAAATTATAATGTGTATTTAATTTAATATTCATTTATTTTGAATTTTGTAAGCAGAATACTCACATTTAAGAAAAATGAGGAAGCATAATATAAGAAGAGAATATTCAAGCGGAAAGAATATTCAAGTAAAGATAATTTCTTTTAGCCTATTTACATTTCCATAAATCAGTAAATACCTCTTTTTCTGTCTCTCTTTACACACACACACACACACACACACACACACACACACAAATTCATAAATTTTCATCTAACTCCTAACCTTTTAAATAATTCAGATTACACTACATAAAACAATCATTCCTGCTTTATTTCCACATATTACTAATGCATCATATGGATGACCTTATCTCACAACTTTCTTTACACACATCTTCAGATTCTGAGTCACTTTCCATGATCCCTGACTAACACAGGATTATGAGTCATGCCACAGGTAATTTGAGTGAAGCAATTACGTGTCTTAATCGCTTTAAGAGACCATTGAGGGGCCGGAGTTTTAGCTCAGTGATTCCAGCCCCTATCTTGCAAAGTGCAAGGGCCTGGATTCCCTCCCAGATAACCACATACAGCAATGCCAGGTGTAGAGACTCTTGCCTATGGGCACTCAGTACCACATACCACAGAGCCGAGAGTGGTGGCTCATACCTGCAATCCCAGCACTCGGGAGGCAGAGGCAGGAGGATTGCTGTGAGTTGGAAGCTGAGTTCAGGGCCAGCCTGAACTACAAAAGCAAAACCCGGTCTCAAAACAGTTAACAACAAAAACAACAAAACCCAAAGAGTCCTTTGAACGTGTTAGCCACATTCTAGGTTCCCGAGATCTGCTCACCTTCAACGTCCATTGATAGTGATGCCACTGAAATGGCTTTAGGCAACATCATAGTTAACATAGACGTCATTTCCAGGGGTGAATCTTAATTTCTTTTCTTGGTGGATTTATTAACAGTATCCAAAGCACTTATGTAGCCACTCTCCTGAAAATCCCATAATTCCTTTGGAGGTGAGGCCTCAGTCTCTCTTTCTTCCCTCTTGTTTTATTGGCTGGTCTTTCCTCCTTATCTTCATTTTCTTTCCTTGCCTGAGTGAGCCAGGGTTTACTCCCCAAAGTTCTCTTCTCTGTTCTTATAGCCCAGATACTCCCCTTTATTCAGAGCTCCAAATTTCATCATTTCTCTTGCAAGTGCCAAAAATATCTCTCCATAATCATCAGTTTCTGTAAACTCCAAGCTGACTACACAACTGTCCACTTCGCCTCTGCAACTGAATATCTAACAGACATTTGAAACTTGACATGTTGAGTCAAACTGTTTTTATGGTTTCTTATGAGCAAAACAAATAAGCCAACCAACCTGGAGCTCAAGTTGTTCCTTTTCTCTTAATAAATGTCACTTAATCTGATTTCTCTCTTTGAAATTGTGAGGACACTACTTCCTTTATTCAGCCAGTGGTTAGGGACTGTTACACCCCAGGTCTTGTGGAAGTGTTATGGATCTATCACTGGGCCATGCGCAGAATCATGATCGAGTTTACACTTTGGTGAACTTGGTTTCTGTCCTCTCAGTCCTCACTATCCCCTCAGCTCCTTCTGTTGCTTCTGCTCTCATAAGATATCTGAATCAGGACACTTTTCATAATCTATATCTTTTCCAACTATTCAAACTATCACCCTGTCAGTCTCAGAGAACTGAGCCAGCCTGCTAGTCAGGCTCCTGTACTTCCAGCTTTGCCTCAGTAAGATTTCATATCAATAGAGACCCCAGAGGGATCGTTTAAAAACTGGAGCCAGAGTATGTCACTCTTCAATTTAAAATCCTATGTCCAATTGCAAAACAAGATCCAAGATCCTTATGATAAAGGTCTTGATTTATACCAGAAACTGAACTAGGATCAAAGGCTACATTGAAAGGTGAAAGGATACATCAAAAGAAAGACAAACTTGAGTTATTTGTAGAGAAATTGGTATAACACTAATGTTAAAAAAATCAGACGCATAAGCTTAAGTATCATATTTCCTCTTTTATGAGGGACTCAAATTATAAATAAAGTACAAAGTAAAGAAAGAAAAGAAAAAATTGATGATAAAAACAAAAAATGGAGACAAAACTGTATATAGGTGTGGGGGTTGTAAGGAGGGTAGGAGAACAGAAAAAATGAGAAGCAAGATACATTACATACAGGTATAAATTTTCAATATTGAATATGATTATAACATACATCTAAAATGTATCAATAAACTCAATAAATAAAAATAAAATAAAAAAGAAATAAAGAGTAAATTAAAAGATGAATTGTAGGAAATAGAGAGATGGATATTCCTCAAATGGGAAGGGAACCATTTGGGAAGAGACAGAGAGAGGAGTAGGGGCAAAGGAAGAAAAAGAGAATTGAAATGTGTAGGGTACTTGTATCAACTACCCACAAGAAATATAAACTTTAGACAATGTAAATGTATACTAATAAAAATATTTAAGAAGATGAAAGGGTTACTACTCACAGTCACATGTATTCCCTCTCCCATCGATAACGGTTTCAAACCCAGCATCAAGTTAATTGCAGTTGTCCCTGGTGGAGGAGACAGGCCATACTCACCCAGTGCTCTGAATATTTGAGTCTAGTTTATGAAATTAAAACCAATCCAGTTGGATTGCCATAACTGCTCTAGGAAGAGGGAAAAAAATCTTAATCTGAATCTTTTCAGCCGGAAGGAGATTGATTTGACACGAAGGCCATACTTCTATCCTTCACCATCTCGTTTATGTGGCATAGAAGAGCTATGAATTCAGATGCTCAAGTTATGATTCAAACTATAAAATTCTTGATTTATTTGAATCATATGTATCTATTGCCCAATAGTTACGCATATCAACCACTCCAGCCCACCTCATCTGTTATCGTTAACAGTAATTGGTTGACCAAACTTGGCAAGCTACCCAGACTTTAATCCATAAGTGGAAACAAGGGAAAAAATAATCAATTCTTTTTGGTTTATATGTGTGAAATTAAAACACTTCTAGTTTTAACATTCTGTCTGGACTAGAAGTGCTAAGTTTGATTTACTCTCCTTTTCTTAAAAAAAAAATTAAAGAAATATTTGTTATAACTTCATGTTCTGATCAGTACTAAGTTTCACTTAGTGGTGTTCAATATTAATTTTGGTAGCTAACTCAGTGGCTTGCCTTAGGAAGGGCCTATTTGCTGCTTTCTTTCTTATAAAAAAATGGGAGCAATTATTTGTGCTTATGTGAGCAATGGGAACAACCATACACCAAAAATAGAAATTATGAAATTAGCCACAGGCAAATGACAGAGTAGGGACAAGGCCACGGACATTTCCCCTGCCTGGCCTGCCTCTGACCTCCTCTTGAAGCTGACATTCTCTTCACTTGAATGGATGACACACTGGAGAAGCCCCTGCGGGCACCAGTTCCAGATACCTCCAGCTCCAAGGCCAAGTGAAGGCTGAGTGTGATCCTGCCTTTGGTTCCGACAACAAACCCATTAGAGCCACAGCTGTAAATAGAAAATGCATTAGGTCAGGGCCACTTGTTAAATCTGAGCCATAACCTTTGGATCAGGGTGACAATTTTGTGGCTTTTAATACCACTTTCATGTCTTTGAACTTTACGTTCTCTCTGTGCAAAGGTCCTCTCATCTGATCCATTTAAAGCAAGAACATGTTCTAACTCTGAGAAGCACTATTTGTAATTACTGCCGAAAATATACATATTCATCCCATAAAATCAACCAGCAAAAAAATAATCTGATTCATCTTTGGAGAACAGAAAGAGGAAAAAATATAATATATTAAGGGACGAGGCTCCGAGCAAAATCACATTTAGTATCAGATCCGCTGTTTCCTTGGCTGCTGTTGCCACAGCGTCGGTAATTATTATCCTTTCTGTATTGGGATGAATATATGGAAGCAAACAGAGCTTGCACTTAGCAAAATGAAATGTAAGAATCATTTGTGTGTAGGTGGGAAGGAAATGATAGAGTTCAGAGAAACAGATGTTCTAAGAGTTATTAAAACTTTTCCAAATGAAATTTCATACCCTGTCTCTAAGTACTGCACTGCTCTTCTTATATTCTGATGAGTCAAATCCGTTAACATTCTCGAGGCGAGTGAAGAGAAATGGCACAGAGAAGCCAAAGCCACTTTTTACACTGGCCACTTTCAGCTCAAGACATGCTGACCCTTCCTTGAGCAGACCGTCCACGATGCTACGGGGCTGCCCACCAAAAAAATGTCAGAAAAGAGCACTTCTGGCTGCTTGTTTTGCATTCCTCAGGAACATTACTAGGATTCTTTCCCTGCGCACCCCCTGCTACATCACTGTGCTTAAAATAAGTACTTTTTGATTTCTGTGACTTTGGGTTTGTCAGACCCTAAAACTCAGATTCTACTTTTTCCATCCACTGCTAAGCTATTTGAACATGCATTTTCGTTTCCTGCAGAATTAAGCTTGCTGCACCCATAGATTGGGAGCTAAATGCTCCATATTTATTATCTTTAAGGTGCTGTGTTAATGAAAGAATTTTAATCATTGACATTGCTCTGTGAATTATGTATTACAAAAACCCCTGCTGGTGAGTTAGACAAAATTAACCTACTATAAGGGGCATTAAAAAAAATCACACCTAATTAGTAAACCAACAGGAACAAAGAGAATGTAAAACAAAGATATGAAGAATGAGACATTTCAGAGGAAACCGCTGCCTCCCTTTCAGATGTTGTCCCTCTTCTGATCCGGGAGACGTCTGTAAAGCCGCCCGCCATTGCTTGGTTGTCCTCCAATCTGATACGTTCCATTAGACTTGAGCATTTTTATGTTTTGTAATTAGTTTCCTAAGCTACAGTCTCTTCACTCTTTCAAACTGTGGAAATCCGAAGGCTCATAAGAGAAAATGGAAGATATTTTTAAATGCTTTTAAATTATTTCCCAGGCGATCTATATTAGAGATGTAAGGCAATTCGCGGGGATTATAATGGGAGATGATTTCCATCGCTTTTTTCCCCTTGAATCACTCTGTGCACTCATCGGATATCCTGCATCCTTTCCTGTATTCTAAAGTGGCAAAGCTTTGTCCAAGCTCCCTTCCCGATGCTATTCCACGTAGAGGGGACAAAGACAGGCTTGGGTTTAAATCACGGGCCGCTGGCCTCCTCGGTGGCTCCTTAAGCTGACATCCAGGCCATGCATCACTCTGCTGGTACGGGTGCGGGGAGGAGACAATTGACCCTGAGAGGCTGCCAGCCAGGGGCTCATGCTGGGCCCCATTTGTTTATAATTGCTCTGTCTAAGTTATAGGTGGAGATAAAGCAGCCGAAATGGGACAGGCAGAGGTAAGAGACAACCATAATGTCTGCTTCAATTTTCCCCTGCTCAACAGAGGCCCTGAGCATTAAAAAGGATAAGACAGTTCCTTGACCTTTTGTGTACTTCTGGATTATTTCATTTTATTTTCTTCATGTTAAAATTTTTCTCTTTACCTAACAATATCCAAGGCCACTGTCTTCCTAATGAGAATCTGATTTGTTGTTCTTTAGAAAGAGTGTCATTAATCTTTCCTTTTCCATCCTCCTAGGTTACGGCTGGAATAGCCGCCAACACATGGATGATTAGAAACAGGAGCAAACTGAATGCTTGTACAACCATCTTGCCTTTTTTAGGCAAAAGAAAATGGTCAAAGAATCCACCGCAAGAGAGACTCTTACTTTGAATGGAACATAAAGTGTTGACAGGTCCAAATATCAGCAGTAGGATGCGAGTGCTTCACGTGACAATTAGGGCTCTGCTGTATCCAACATTCTTCTTTATTGCTTTTGCTGGGTTTAAATAACATAAAAGATTGTCCTGCATTTCACTTCTAATGAGTTCTGCTTTTCCATAAACTCAGTAAAAGCAGATTGGAATACTTAAAGGCATTTGAGTGCTTTCAGTCTAAGAGTTCTCTCCCTTTGAATTTTCATCTTCATGGTTAAAGAGGAGGCTCAAGGACTTATCTCTCCCTCCTAAAGCTACTCTCCTACTTTATGCTGGAATTCACCATAGTCTTGTTTTCATTATATCTGTTGTCCTAGGAACCCCCAATGTCCAGTTCTTTCTTTTTTAACCACACTCAGCAGCCCACAAGTGTTACCTGTATGTCTTTGTGGTTTTCTGCTACTAAATAGTTCAGACCAGTAATACATAAAGTATTTTCCTTGTATTTTAGAGAATTGGGAAGCTCAAGATTGGGTGATTGTATCTAGTATGGGATACAAGAAATAAAGTTAAATTTACCTCATAATTTCATAGGTTTCAGCTTGTGGTCACTTGGTCCTCTTGCTTTGGACTCACGATGTTGCTTTTCAGTGTGATGGGAGCATGTGTTGAGACTCAGATGCCTCAATGCACTGAAAAGACCCATCTCCCAAGGAGAGAGAGGTATGGTGGCTCAGGAAGGCCATTCCAAATTACTTAACTTTCTCCCACTAGGCTCTGTATGCTAATGGTTTTATCATCTGGTGGTGTTGCTCCAAGCGGGGACCAAACCTTTTAACCCATATGCCAAACTGTCACATTCACATGACTACCACATTTAATTTTAGAAGCCAGAAATTCTCTTGTCCTGTTTCTATCTAAATTTCTATTCACTTAAAACTAGGGTATAGATTTTCCTCTTTGATGAGTTCTATAATATCATGCCTGACACCCATCTTTGTAGGAATTGTTGAATCACCTTCTGGTTTTTTCTTACATGACTGTCTTCTCAGTGGAACTATCTCCTCTTGATAATGTTTCAAATGTCTTATTTAAATTTGTCTCTGGATGCTTAGTGGCTAATAAAATGTACATTAGATGTACATGGTGGTACATGCCTGCAGTCGTGGTGCTCTGGAAGGCTGAAGCAGAAGAACTGAAAGTCTGAGTCCAACCTGGACAACTTAGCATCTATTTCAACATAAAAAATCCAAAAGGTCTGGAAACAGCTCATTGTGAAGATCTCAGGTTTCAGTTTTTAGTAAAACACATACAAATACACAAACATACATAAACAACTTTATAACTATGGTAAAATATGATGCTCTTCTCTATGTCTAATTGTATTGCCAAAAATTGTTCTCAACAAATTACATTTTGTGAAGATTTATTTTTAAACAAAGATCACAAGAACATTGGAATCTTGCTCTACAATCATACATAAACATTACACCTAACAAGTTCAGATAATGGCATTACCAGTAGAAGGTGTAGCCTGTTATTGGAGCTGAGGCTGAGTCTGTGAACTGCTAACCATCAGCTTACTCCCATGGTGAAGACCTGGTCTCATCAGCCCACTTCGAGGCTGTGTACTCTGAGATGCTTTTCTGAATTCTGTTATTCTTACAGTTTATTCTGCCATGGGCTTGACACAGAGGCGCAGAGTGCTTCCCTCTACAGATTCAACTTCAGACTTCAATATGAAAGGCATCTATCTCTCTTCCTTCCCCTTGGGGCTTCTTGAGAAATTCACCTTCAGAGTTGTCCAGGATGCTAAGATGCTAGAAACTTAAAAATCTGCTGTGAGGCTAACTTGGAAAGGACTACCTGGCTGTTACTCTTTTTGACGCATGCCTCCTATACATTTTTATCTCTAACTATTTGAGAAGGGTCATTGAACAGAAGGCGTAAATTAGATGTCAGTTTGTACATTTTACTGACTGCTGCTTTACTGTTTACTGCTGATGTGAACAAAGAGGAGCAGGTGGCTCATGGGAAACTGAGCCGTCCTTGGATCTAGCGAGGGTTGTGCCGGAGCCTTCGCACATTTCCCCCGCTTTGAATTTTCATGGCTCAGGGCAGGGCTTATGGAGGAGAGATCTATTATTTCAGGTTTATGTTTAGACGTATCACTTTTTAAGGGAAGATGGGAGAACAATGAGCGAACTGTCTGTAGATGTTGTCACCACTTATAAACAGTTTTGCTGAAGGCATTACAAGGTGCGAAGAACTGACAGGTGGAGGAAGATCTATGAGGTCTCTGGATTTCCAGCATCTGGGAAAGAACTGAATGGCCAGTCAAAACTCATACCATGCAAAATCGTATCAAATTTTTCATCCTCTGCTCACTCCCTGGCCCCCGAGGAATGGAGAGCCAGGCCAGGGCCTTTCCCTCCCCGCTCCACACCTAGCCTGATGAATCAGCTCAGACTCTCTAAGGACACTTCCTGAAGAATTGCACAAAGAAATATTATACACGTAAAAATGCTAGCAGGGAATTGAACAACTATCTACATTCATTCTGGAACTTTAGTACTTTAGGAAAAACGGCTGCGTAGACTGGAGTCTGCAAGTACACTTTAAAACTTATCTTTGTGACTGATTGCTTAATATGTTGTAGAAGAGTAAAAACAGGCAAAGTGGAAGTTGGTCTTTAGAAAGGCAGCCCTGGGTTACTTTGTAAACGGCTGTCTTCTCTTGAGGAACTGAAGTTTCTGACAACAAACCTCACAAATTCTGCTAGCTGTAGGCAGCAAAAGTCCAGAGTTACGCAGCACAGACTGGGCTGGTCGTCTTCCTACTTCTGATGAGAATAATATTATTAGCTGTTTACCAGCTGAATTATAAGTGCCACATCCTGTACTGAACATTTAAATACCTATATTTAACTCATTTAATCCGTCTAGGAACTCTGCAAGGTTGTTCTATTTTTACCATTTTACTAAAGTGAAAACTGAAACTCACAGTATTTAAGTCCCTTATTAAAGTCACTGAGAGAGTAAGGAAGTATGATACGGACCCGAAGCCACTATTTAAAACATTTTTCTCTGATTTCTACTTCCAGAATCTATAGATTACAAATATGTTCTCAAATCTACAAAGGAGATGTGGAGGATTGAAAAATAAAAGACTTGGAAAATTCAAACAACAGGATAATTTTAATTAGCTAAGTTGTAAAGTGAGTAAACACTTGAGCAGAACAAGTGTGGGCTGAGCGCTGGTCCCAAGCCTGGAAATATGCTGAACCCAATTCTCATTGGTGCTCGGGGCATCGGAGAAACTGGGATTGCTCTCTTCCCATTCCCAGTCCCCTGCCAGAAAGCAAAGAACTCAGCTGTCCTCCCACATCTAACCCCTGGCAACTGTGCTTTCTGTCTCAGAAGCCGTGAGTGATCAGGAAAGTGGGAGGACTACAGCCTCTAGTCTCCTGAGACGGTATGCACACCACTCTGGATTTTCTTTTTCTTAATTATTAAGTACTGAAATCAATGATTACTGATTTATATTCCCAGGCTTCCATTACCCTTCTTTTTAAATATATTTTTTCTTTTGGGGTAGAGTTGATATGTTGTCTACACTGGCCCCAAACTTGTCATCCTCCTGCCTTAGCCTCCAGTAGTGGGACTGTTGACTTGAACCACCACACCTAGCTTGGACAATGGTTTTTATTTTATTTATCAGTTTACAAGGGTTACTTTTATCATGGGAGTTGAAGCATATACTTAATATATCTGTATTCTTAGTAGAATTCTCACTTACCCTTTCAAAACTGTCCTGGTATAGACAATAAGCCATAATATCACATTAAATTTAGGTCTTTCTCATAGAAATGGGAAAGTTACACTGTCTGAAGTGTGTTTGTTGGTAATTGTTCTTCCCATACAGTATCTTTTCTGTGGGTTTCCATTTGAGATATAATGAGAAGAATGGAAGAAAAAGGCTGTAGGCATTTGTATAATGCGCAGAGTCCTGGGGCCATTTCACTGCAGACTGGATTCCCCAGGGGCTCATTCTCCTTTCTGCTAAGTGTGGGTGCCAAGGGCAGGCATTTGTGCAGTTCTTGTTTAAACGTAGGGGGGATCTTTCCTTTAAAGGAAGTTCTAAGCGCGTTTTCTGATGAATCTCTCACGCCTCCAACTGGGTGCCAAGCCCATTGTTGAATTTGAAACTGGGGCAGCATCTGTGCTCTTAGGAAGGAGCCAGCAAGTGGATATTCAACCCCTCCTGCACCGCAGCTGACGCCGCAGCTGGGCACGTGCAACCTGCCTCGGCCTCCTGCTCTGGGCCTGGTGTCGGATGGAGACAGCTGTGAGGCCCCGTGGACACCTTGCTATTGCCCTTCCCCACTCTGCTCTCTGCATCTTCTCCTAAGACCGAGGGATCTTGAAAGGGCTAAACAGCTTGTGCCTCAATTTCAAATGGGCACGGGCATTTCACGTGTAAAAGTGGCTGAGTGAGTGAAAACTTAATTCCATTTGTGCAATTCATAAATCTAGCGACATTGCCACCAATGTCACATTTATTGGAGGCGTAGGCTGAAATGTCAGGAGTCTGTTTGCAGTCTGGGTGAGTCTCTTGAACTGTGACTAAGTCACCGCCGTGACTGTTTTAATGTGTTTTTGTAAGTCCTGGTGAAATTATATAAATAAAACGTCTTTGGATTTTCATCTCTGCTCAGTTGTGTAGCAAAGGGGTAATCGGACCCCACTGCAAGCTCTATGGGAAAACACAGCTTAGCTGACAAATTAGTGGTGTTCAGTGCTAATATTACTAATTCAACATTTGGAAGGGTTACTCACTGGGGAAAAATAACATGTTCTATAAGTCACAGGAGAAACTAGGGAGATAGTTAATGGGTGTTGGCTCCGCTGCACATATTGCTCACAATACTCTTCAAACGGCTGCTGACTTCCTGCCAATAGACGTGGAAGTAATTGTCAACAAGATTTATTGTTACTTTCACATTTACACAGTGAGAGAGGAAAGGTTCAAAGAGTTCTGTGAAGTTCAGTACTGACTTCTACTGAACCATAGCAACAGGCCCTGATTATCCCTAATGTGTGCTGCAGAAAGGACTCTGCCTCCTCAGAGGCCTCCAAGTCATTCTTGTCACGAGCCTGTTCCCCCACCATCCACAGTCATTTCTTCTCCAATCAAGGAGCTGAGCATCAGTGTGGATATTTTTCCCCTCTTGGGCAATGACTGTTTTGTCCATTGTGAAGCAGAGTTCTTCAGCAACAGAATTAAGAGTCAGATTTAGAGTTTAACCATGTAACCCCAGCGTGGGGGAACTAACAAATGAATGTGACTGGAAAAAAGAGAAGGGAGATTTGAGTGTTTTCAAGGGGAATATTTTACTTGCCAAGTTTGAAGAAGCCTGTGAAGGAATGCTCTTGGTTATAAGATACTCAGGAGCTCTTTCTGTAAAATTTTTTCCGTTTTGACTCTCTTGTCGGGATACCCAGTTTGTCAGGATTTATGAACTAGCTCCTCTTGCTACATCACAGGAATAAACTTAAGAGGAGGAAATGGTAAATTCTTGCCACTTGCATTTATTTTTCTAAAAAGGGGAGAGTAAACACATTGAGTGTCAAGAAACGTCTGCAGAGTGTGAGGCTCTCAAAGCATGCCTACAGTTAAACGTGCACGTACACACACACACACACCCAGGCGCACAAGGAAGATTAGCTCTTCCTTGAATTTCAGGATGGTATTTCCAGGCACAAGAAGCACCTGTTAGTAGAATTTCCTCCTGTAATGAAGGCCATCTGGAGAGGAGACAAAAGTGGAGTGTGAGGACTCTGGAGAGTGCAGAGATGGCCCCTGGTACTGACCGAGGAGGCAGCAACTGCTCTGAGGGCTGTTGACAACTGCGGGGGGAACAAATCCTCAGGACAAGGAGCCATTTATCTAAGCACTATTTACACAGGCAGCAGGCATCAGAAAAGGGATGGATTCGGATTACGAAACTGTTTTCCCCCATGCAAAAAATAGGCATGATGCAGGAAATCTGAACCCCCTGGCATTCCTCCTGTCACTGGAACATTTACCATGGTGCTTCTTTCCATACCATGGAGAGCTGATCCCTTGATGACTTTTTAAATGGGGAGGAGAAGATATAGAAAGAGACCTATCATTTTAAAATAGCATTCTTTAAAAGTTTGATACAAGTGGAGCAGAAGCAATACTGATGAGTAGTGCAGGTAATAGTAGAAGTCAGAGGCAAACATAGAATTCTGTGTTCTGAACTGGTGAACCGAAATATTCGGCTTAGTGTTCTGGGTCTCAGTGTTACACAAAGAAGTATTTCCTAGAAGACCATGACTCCTTTATATGAGATGGATGTGAAAGTCCTTGACAACTAACCATCAGAAATGCATAAATGATTTTCTCTTAAAGTTCCATACATTTACCGGAACTTTTTCATTAACTTATTTTACAAGTATTTATTAAGCCCCTGCCTTGTGTGGACTACGTGGTCCTGGGAATTAGGGCTTCAAATGACATTGAAGGGAACAGATAAAAATCCCTTCTTCCTTGGGTTCATATTCCAAAGGGAAGGTTGATCTAACAAAAACAATAGATTTAGTAGAAATAAATGAGCTGTGGAAAAATGAGAGGGAAGGAAATATTTAGGGTGTGGAGAGAAACAATTACAATCTTAAATTGGATGATACAACAAGGCCTAACTGAAATTGTGTATTTGAATAAAACCCTGGAGAAAGCAGGGAGCGAGCCCTGGAGCACTAGAAGAAAATTACAGGTTTGAGGAATGAGGAAACGCAAAGGCTGCAGTGAGGCAACCGGCCTGGGGCATTTAGGGAACAGTAAAGAGGAGGTAGTGGAAGAATAGGAGGAGATGGAGAGAAAATAATTTCTCACTGGGGGCCTCTTGTTAGAAATGTTGACTTTCTGCTTTCTGAGTGACATGGGAAGTCCATGGTTATTGTAAACAATTTCTTTGCTACGTTAAGACAACTCGAGCTAGAGCAAAACTGGAAATCAGACCATCAATTAGGAGGCTATTAAAATAATGCAAGTGAAAGAAGATGGCAGATTAGACATGGATGTTGGAGGTAGAGTTAGCAAGAAGGGGTTGAATTCTGAGAGTCCTGTAGAAGCAATGGGCCAAAAGGATTCCTTGACTTGTCAGACAGGAAGTATAAATGTAATGACTTGTCCTCGGCTCACCGCTCCTTGGACTAGACTCACCTACGCTTATATTTGCTAGAGAAGCCCAACTTCCCCTTTTCTAAAGTCTCCATGGGTTTTTCAAGCGTGATTCTGTCTGTCTTTCTTTCTTCCTAGACCATGAGGCTCTGAGCACTGTTGTCCTATATGATGTGCTTTTCTCCACAGAGGTGTAGTCTGCCCTCCTCTTGAACCCCTCAGTTCACAACGGCGGTGTTCAGTGAGTGCAGTGTTGCAGGGAAGCTATGCATGTGTTGATGTGCAAATCGATATTACATTTATCCTGAAAGAGCACGTTACTCCTCTTTCTTCTTTGTCCCATGTTACTTCTTCCCTGAACTAGCCCAAGCAATGTATTTAAATGTGATGCTAATCAATAAATCAATCTCAGCACACGCTCAGCTCTTTACTTTACTGAATAATGTGGATCATTTCTGATCAGCAGGATTCTGACAATAGTTCTAGTAACAGTAATTCTAAATAATATTCAATACATTTTAAGTGCAGCAAGGAATCATATTACTCTTATTTTTAAATTTAATTTTCATAGCCATCCAATGAAGAAGGCACTCACAAGGAACTTGCGCTGCGGAGTAATTATGTGCTTTATTTAAGGTCACACAGTTAATAAGTTTTGGCTCTGGAATCTGCAATTAATGCTTTATGGACTACATTCCTGGCCTCCTGTCTAGAATCCTAGGTGTGATGATTAATTGTATGTGCCAGTTTAAAGGGTGATTTTCCTAAGATTAACATTTAAACCGGTGAACTTCAGGTAAGGAGATGACCCTCCCCACGGTGGCTGGGCTCCATTAAATCATTTAGTGTCTTGAGTAGAAAAGCGAGGTCTGCCCAAACCAACATATACTCTGGGATTCATCTGCACCATTGGTTCTTCTGGGTCTGCACTTGTTGAGAATTTAGCTTATCATTCACCACAATCACATGAGCCAATTTTACTGAAATTATATACATATTATATTATTACATATATGCATATATTCATACACCTATTTTTGGGGGGAATTTGACTAACATACCTGGAGTTCTTTTCTTTAAAAATTTTAATTAGATAATATTTATCTTACTTTTTAACTTACTTGTTTAGTTTATTGGTGCTGGAATTTGGGTACAGGGCCTTACTGTACCACTGAATGATGCTCAGACACAGGATTTACCTCTTGAAATGCAGTTATTACCAGAAGTCCACTGAAAGCCTATTTAAATTGAACATACTTTATCAGGGTTATACTTGGATGAGAATTTCTGCCCATACAAGAACAATATCTACTTCTTCTCCATCACTATTGTCTTCAAAATGGCCAAAGCAGTGCTCACACTGAAAGTTAACATCTTTTCTTCCCTTTCAAATGTTGACCTCCTTAAATGCTAGTACTGCATTAAAAGCAACCCTTTCATTGTCTTACAGTCACATTGGATCTGCAATATCCCCAAAGACCCTGGTCTCACACTGATATTGTGACAGGGAGGTGGTGGAAACTTATGAGGTGGGCAATACTGGGAGATCCTCTGGTCATGGAATGAACTATCTCACTACTGAAGTGTGTTCCTCATCAGTGTGGGACTCTGCCCCTTCTCATCACTTTCCCTTGGCCCCACACTTCAGCCATGGGGCAATGATGTGTAAAGACCGCAAAGCAGTGAAGCCAACCAACCATGAACCACACTCTATAAAGTTATGAGCCAAAATAAAATTTCACCTTTTTAAGTTGATTTTTTTTTCATGTATTTTGTTACAGTTACCTGCTATAACACATAACACTAAAGTCAATCAGGTTTCATTTGCTATCAGATTGAGAAAATACAAAAGTGTTTTTGAAGAATTATAAATAATTATTAGTTCACTATTGTGAAAGTGTATAATACTGCAACTAGAAAACTCAAGTAATGATTTGTAATTACTTTTGAATATTAAATGGAATCATCTTGTTCTTAGAAAATTTTTTGGTTAAAAACATCAGAAGCAAGCCACACCTGAAAACCTCAGGGAAATTATATTTCTCACAGATAGACATCTAGTTTAAGTTTCCAAGATATTGCATTTCACTTACCACTTAAAAAGAAAACAAAGCAAATGCCTTTCAGAGGTGGCCAACACTACATATCCTCAATAAATATCAACAAGTGTTAGAATAAGGAAATTAGAGTAGACAGTAGAAGAAAATGGTAAGAGTCTATATTGTTTTCAAAAGCTTCAGCTATAATTACTTTTTTTGTGTGTATAATAGTACGATTCCAAAACAGGCATTTTTCTTAATTCTCTAGTTCATTAAAAATGTCAGTTAAATCAGTTGAGTTGACAAGTAGATTAAATTTAATATTATCTACAAAATATATAATGAATAAATACAATTTACTACAACAAAAGAGTGAAACAAATCGCATAGTTCCGAGGTTAATGATATATAACATTGGATCTTAAGAAGTCAGAGTGTCAGGAGAAAATTGTCATATAAACACACCAGTCAGAATTTAATTTCATAATGACAAGACACAGATCAAGTATACATCTGATGAGAAATGACTTTGAGCCCAGTCTAGCTAATAATTATAGTGGAACTGTCTTGAGGTATCAGACGGCTGCGCTTCCTCCAGCCGTTCTTTGTGTTCTTATAACAAGATGTGGGTGTTGGGCCATCTCCGTGTCAGGTATTTTCAAAGAATTTTGCTTCTTTCAGTGTTTCATCTTCTCAGAGTTACAGTTATTGGAACTAATTACCTCTAGATTCAACTAAGAGAAATTAAAATATTATTTTTAATTACCACAAAAGCCCTGGATTTATGGACAGGGTGGAGGAAGATACAGAGGAGGAACAAGGCACATTTAAGCACCAACTTGAGTTTGTTTCTCTGCTTCATAACTCCTCCATTACTCACCGCTTGTTCGATATTTGCCCATTATCCTGCCTGTGTTGTTTTTCCCCACATAAAAGGGTTACTGGGATAATTAAGATTATATATGTTGGGATATAATGTCAGTAACATGGAACAGATACAAGAATAATTTGACTTGTAGAGTTGTAAGCATTGCTATTAATCAAGGGTCAGCAGACTGTAGCCTGGAGACCAAATCTTGCCCCCTGTTTGAGTTTATAAAGTTTTATTGGAACACACTCAACACTGTTAAGTCATGTGTCACCTATGGCTGCTTTATACCACAAAGGCTGAGCTGTGATGCCTATTGGCCTTCAAAGCCTAAAATATTTACTGTCTGACTTTGTATAGAAAAATTTGCCCTTCTATGCTAAAATCAGTACAAAAATCTCCATTAGGTATACAGAGAGCATTCCCTTTTGGAATTGTTTGGAGATTTCATAAAGTTGAAAATAGAGATTGATGCTTGAGAGACGCTCTGGTCCTGTTTCTATACAAATCACAGGGAAATGAAGACAAAACAGTAACAACCAATAAAAAATGAAGAGACTCCACCCCCAGATGCTTGATAGATTCCGAGCGTGTCAAGGAGGTGAAGAGACTCAAAGTCCAGGAAGTTTGGAGCTCGCTGTTAAATTTGGTATCACTGATTTCCAAGGGGCTCCAAGTGCAGCAAAATGATTGCTTTCATAATGATATGGGCCTGTCTTTGCCTGAACTGCCTGGAGGGTAATTCAGGTACGTTTCTGCACAAACTTGCTCTTTGAAGAACAAGAGAACATGTTCACAATCATTTTGCTCCCTTGAGATTATTTCTTAAATAAACAGATAAACAAAAGGGTCAAGGATTTATTTTACTGGATTTAAGTCTGTTTTTTTTTTTCCTATATTTCAGATTAAAATACTTTCCATTGTTCTTTTTTTCTCCTCACTTCAATCTACCAAAGCTGTAGGATGGAACAGTGATGAGGTCAGCAGACTCTGGCCAAAGCTTCTGTTTTCAAATCATGTACATGCTATATGCTAGCCGTGTGGCTCTGGCAAGTCATTTAACCTCTCTCACCTGCCCATTTCCTCCCCTTCCTCATTAGATAAGAGCAAAAATAGTTCATTCCTGGTCTGTTCTGCCAAAGGAATTTATATGAGTTAACACAGGTAACAGTAGTGCCACATAGAAAGCACCCAGCTGCCATCATTTAGTAGTAGTATCACAGCTTTCTTCTGGAAACATTTGTTCTCATACTAGAGTCTTTTCTTTCTTTTTTTTTTTTTTTAGGTAAAATACTTTCTTCACTTTTAGTAAAAGCAATTAGGAAACAGTGAAAAAATCACACTTATCAATTGATATGTTGACTTCTAATTTTACTAAATGCACACTATAAATACTGCATTAGATAGTAGTCAATTTAAAATGAAATAATGTTTATTTTCAAATAATTTATAGTCTATTTCAGAGATAAAGCACATACATTAATATAATTAGAGACCTATCATTTAGTAACATTTTCCTCACTGGATTATCAGCCTACATCTACGAATTGGTCACTTTTTCCATATTCTATATGTGGAATGTTATATATATTGTCTTAGCAAATTCTCACACACTGTTTCTGCAATGAGATATCCTTACTTATGTTGTTAGCATGTGAAGGATTTAGAGCATAGAGAAGTCGTGACTTACCCAACATCATGTGTGCAATATTCTGCTCTCTATCTGGCCACTAAGCAAAATCATTTCCAAGGCTCTTCTTCACTCAGTGTCTCCTACACTGTTTTAAAAATAATGTGGATTTTGTTTTGAAGATGATTTGTATTCATTTGAATGCGGAAGAGGGATATTAGAAAATGTCAATGACTTGTAATTTGTCTCTTTACACAGGCTTATTAAAAAGGATATATTCAGGTTTAAAACAGGTGATGTAAACTAATGATGTTCTCTACATGCTTTGGAAGTTAAAAATAAGAATAAGGAAAGTTTGAAAATATTAATAGGCAGACTTTATGAAAAGTATCAGTATTTTGGGTAGTTATTTTAATTTAGTATCATTTCTTTTGTGTGTGTTCAAAGACCTACTCTTGAAGAATAGTCTCAAAGAATCTGAAAACATGACTGTCATCCCATCTGAATGTATTTTCTTTGATACAATAGATCAATTTTCAAAAATAAATTGAATCATTATCTCTGACATATAGTGTATGTTTAATAAATCCCAGATAATACAAGAAATGAATGAATATATTTACACTGTCTTTTCAGCCCTGCTTTATTTCTGATAGATATTTAATTTGTTGTGGTCTTGTCACTGTCATTTTGATTATGTCTATTCATGCAGACTCTAGCCAGTATTGTTAGAAAACACAATTAAGATGTCTGGGAACCTGCTGGTCAAAGATTCATATTTTTGAAAAATAAATATTCTGTGATCATCTAGTCAGTGTTTTGCATACTTTATTTTGAAATCTGTATAAAACAAAAACAGTATTTTCATA